>JARYGA010004971.1:0-126754 GCA_030545235.1 Helianthus tuberosus
TTGCAAAAATTGCAATATACCTTGCATTTTCCAAAATGTTTATTTTTGCAACTTTGACAGAACGGCAAAGTTGAAGATTGCCCTGTTCCTCTTCTTTTGAAGCTGTTATTATTACCCGTACGAAATCCTTGGGTAATTTTCTGAACCAATTCCTTCTTTCTGTTTTCATCTTGTGTGCGTACTAGTTCGTCAGTTAGGGTATTAGCTAATTCCACAGCATCGTCAATAGTGCGAGGTCTCGCAGCTTTAACGATATTGCGGATTTCACTAATCAGTCCCCAAATGTAGTGAGAAATGAGTACTGATTCTGGCGAAGCCAGTGTTGGTACCACTCTAGCATATTCAAAGAATGTCGAAGTATAACCGCGACAATCTACACTCGTCATACGATGGTTTAAGAACTTATTCGCCATTTGATCTTTTTCATACTCAGGACAGAATTTTCTTTCTACAAGATTCTTAAATTCTTCCCAAATCATAGCATAAGCCCTATTTCTTCCTTTAGCTTGTAACACAGTGTTCCACCATTCGAGTGCTCCTTCCTTGAAAAGATTTGACGCGTACGTGACCTGATCATCTTTGGCACATTTACTTATTGCAATTACTGCTTCGGTTTTCTCTAACCAACGCAGTAATGCAGTTGCTCCTTCATTGCCTGCAAATTCAGTGGGTTTACAAGCAAGGAATTCTTTGAAAGTGCAACCAGGCGTTGCGGCTTTCATTTTCTTAGGAAATGGAGCTTGATGTGGTTCCTCATTATGATTAACATGATCATCGCCCCCGTTTACACTATTACTGAAGTTATCTTCAGAAATACTTTTACTAGGAACGATTTGTTGCGGTTCGATTGGATTCTTTACAGCAGCAACGATTGCTGGAATAGCATTGGCTATCCCTTGAGCAACAATATTTTCGATATCATGCCTAGTCATATATTGATCCCCTGGATGTTGCTCAGACTGATTAACCTCATTTACTAGTTCATTACCAATGTTTGCCATCTGATAATTAATATATATAATTTTATTAATATCTGATAAATAACAATTATACACAAAAACAATCAGACAATTTTCACAATACACGTATAGTCAAAACTATCGATTTCTCGATTTCATTTTATATCTTTTATAGTATGCATCACTACACACCAATATCTTACAGAGTTTTATTCGTAGTTATTTTACAGACTGATTTCACTATTACTTTTACTATTACACAACCACAGTTTCACCATCCTACTATCTCTCGTCACTTGTCGTCCTAAAAACGAAGCTCCCTTTCATCATACTTCCAGGCAATTTGTCCCCCTATCTCCCGGATTCTATTTCCCGCATCCATTAACTCTTCGCCAAAATGGCGAAGTTCTGCTAAATTCTCGTTACTCATGGGTGGATTTGGTAATGGTTCTGGGTCGAACTGAGGAAGAAAGGAATAAGGACTATTGATTAGGTTTTGAAACTGCCAATCATTTGTCCACCATTCGTCTATCCCCAGAGGTTGAGTATGGATTATAGGGTCTGGAAATGCTGGTTCTAAGTTTATTGGTAGTTGATTTTCAATAGTAGGGTACAAATTATTATTAATTGGTCTGACAACATCACAGCTTGCCAATGCCCGATCTAATTCCTCCTGAAAAGGTAACTCATCCACCTGTCTAGAACTTTCTCCGACTTCCCTCTGGATTTGCCTAGAACTTCCTCCATATTCTATTCCTGGTGGCCTAGAATCTTCTCCCAATTCCATTTCCAGTGACCTAAAACCTTCACTGAATTCAACCCCTTTTCCTTTGTCTAAAGGATTTTCTATTTTAGGAATTTTCCTGGTTGTAGGCTTCCTCCTACGCACACGTCTCCATCCCACAAATCTCCTCCTTTTCTTGGGTTTAGGTTTCTCTGGAGGTGCTGAAGCATTGAATTCAACAGGTTCTTCTATGTCTGGTATATACCTATTGAAATCTCGGGAAACCTCTATTTTTACTGGATAGAGATTTAGGTTTTGAAGGGCGTCAGACAAGTCACTCATGCTGTTATGCAAAATACACACAATTACTAATGTATAACAAAATTTTCATAGGAAATTTTTTAAATATTATTTCATACTGGGTAAATACAAAACAAATGAAAATTTAAAACACACGAGGTTTTATTGTAAATCTATTTATTTACTAGATAAGATTTCTGGACTGTAGGCGCTAAAACTTGATTTTAACATATTTAGAGATTTGCATTTACTGCTACAGTAGCTAGCATATAAAGATCTGGCCATTTCTCATCTAATTTGTCCTCCCAAGGTGTTTTACTGGTTAATTCCTGGGTTTCCTGTTTAACTTTCTTCTCTCGGGATTTCTTTATTTTCTCCTTACTTTTTCTAATAATCAGACTTCTTTTACTAGGAGAAAGTGGTTCTTCATACTGCGCTTTACGGACAAATATTCCTTCTTTAGGAATTACATAAGGTTTTGATTGGGATGAACTTCCCTTCTCGTTGGATGACCTATCTAGTTTAAGATAGATGTTTGACAGCTTTTGTTTACCCATACTGTAACTAACAAATAATCAGTTAATAAAACACATAATCACATAATTGGCAATCAGTAAAAATTTAAGTATTTCTAAATACTTAATAGGCTTAAATCAGTGGCTCTGATACCACCTTTTTCTGTCACGGCCCCCGACCCGGTTTGACCCGTTTCAGGAGCCGCGGGACAGAAATCCCGTGGTATTTATTTAATTGAGTTAACAGCGGAAGTTTATCATCAGGATCTTTTTAAAACTGAAATATTTCCCGATTATTTTATTTCACAACTCGGGAATAAACCCGGTAATTTACAATCTTGAGATTTCACGGAGAAATCTTTTATTTTACAAAACATGTTTCTTTATTTTATACTGAGCCACTTCCTTAAGCTTGTAGTGCTACTCGGCACTTTTCCTGGATCACAACAGATCACCTGAAACATGTTTGAAAAAGGTTTTGTCAGCGGGAAATACTGAGTGAATCATTCATTTTACTAAAATGACCTGTTTGTTATAATTTACAGTATTAAGAGCAATTACAATGTCTCTATCTTTTGAATTAACTGACCCAGTTGTCACTTGACCGGACTTGTGACGGTGGACATATCACTTGCTGGGTCCTTTCACCCACAAGTGATAAATAATTAGTAGCTATGTGCACATCCCCCCACATACTGGCAGTAATTTCAGATTACATAGACTTAATCCCTGTAATTATAACCTTTGAAAATAAACCTGATTTTGAAAGTAATTAGAGAAAAAGAGAATGACTCACATTGCAGATTTAATTTGAGCAGAGCCTAGCCTACTGATTAGCCTTTTAACCTAAATTAATAACAAGAACACAATTCGGTTAGTAACTTAATACAGCATTTACGATAACTCACGAGATTAAAACCTTCACAACGAATGACAAAGTGCGATACTTAAACATCCATCGATTTAACGACGAATGACAAAGCATAAACCCTAATGTGGGCAGCACTTAAACATCCATTGGATAGTTTAATCGATCGGACATTGAATCGTAGCAGCGATCGAGTTATTACCCTGATTGCGGCAGCACTTTGTGAATCGTGTGTGTTTTTGTATTAAACAGCGTCTAACTTTGTGTACGTAAAGAATTTTAACGTCGAAATATGCAAACAGTTCAAGTCCCATGCCCTACTATTTATACTTAAAAATTGGTCCCCCCGCGTGTCGCGGAGGGTGTCTCCGTTTCTGTCGCGTGTCGCGGGGCATACCCCCTAGCCTAGGGTAGCCTCGTGTCTAGTATAGCCTTGGTGAGTCAGAAATTTTCACAGATACGTGTTTTACAATAGTTTTCGAATGATAATTTCAAATTAGGGAATACCCCCCTTGAGTTTTAGGGGCCCTGATCCTGATTCCAAATGTTCTGAAAATTTTAGGGATTGTGCAGAATTACTTGGGTGTCTCAATTAGGGTTTCCTTTTGGATAAACTAATACAATAAATAGGAATTTTGATACGAGTTTTTACACCCAGAATGTCCCAACTCAGTAAATGAAGTGTCAATTATATAGGAGAAGACATCTCCCAAAGAGGCATTCATTTTACTAGTGTCCTTGCTTGCAGCGAGGGGCTTACCCTTTCGGGGGTTGAAGCCTTTTGACCCCTGGATAATAGCGTGTGCTCTACAGACCTGCATTGCTTTTGCGGCTGTGGGTTGGTGAAGCAATCCCTGGATGTGACTGACTACTGTTTCCGTATTGCTTTTCCCCACCTCACAGCTTTTCAACCATTGAACCATTTAACCCTTTGAGCGTTTACATATTTAGTCACTTTATTTAGTCTTGGGCTACCCCCGTCATCAGCCCCCCAAGTCAGAGGTTTTTGGGGAGTGAGCTCAAAGACTTCTGACTTTTATACGTGTATTTTATTGCCTAAAGGTTTCAAGAGTTCGATGCTTGAAGGCTTGAAGGGTTGTGAGCAGTTAATATTTGAATTTTAAATAACTGACAATTGATGTGATTGATGTATGGCGGTTCATAGGGTGGCGGTTACTGTTTGCCATTATTACCCCTATTGTAAGTTATTTTATATTTACATATTTCGTTTATTTACACATTTTATCTTGAAGAAACATCACTTTGCTCCTTTTTTCTCTCAAGTATTTCCCCCTTTTTCTAAATCAGGTCAGTTCCAATTTACTTATTTTCGCTTTAATTGTTCATAGTCATGGGTGCTCGTAAGGATATGGCTAAATCCTTTTCTCGAATGACCCAAGAGGAAGTGGATTTATTTTGTATGGAATGGGGGATAGGGACGAAGTATAAACCGGTTGCACCGGCTTGGGATAAATCTATCAATGCCTGTCCTTCTGGTATGATTGCCTTGTATTGTCGTCATTTTGAGTTTTCAAATCTTCGTTATCCGTTTTCAAATTTTGTCTTGAATGTATTGGAATATTATCGGGTGTCTTTTGGTCAAGTTCATCCCCTAGGTATGGCTAGGGTTTTGCATTTCGAAATTCTGTGTCGGGCCTGTGGGTATGACCCATCTCTGTTGTCCTTCCGTCGCTTTTTCCGGCTTGCTAAGAATGGTGATTGGTTCACTTTTGAAACCAGTCAAGTTGACACTTGTTTAATTTCGTCCATGGTTTCTACACTCAGGGTGTGGAAAGATCGGTTTTTCTGGGTGTCGGAGGAAATTGTCCCTTTCAAACCTGTTTGTAGACACCCGAATGCTGTTCTGAACGAGCCGGAGCCCTCTGATTCCGAGATAAACACTCGTTTTTTAGAAATTCTTAGGGAGTGCCCTTCGAGGCTTCGTCCTTTCCCTGAGCATTTGTTGGTGTTGTTGGGTATAAGTAAACTGTGGGAAAAGGCTAACCGGGATCCGGTGCTTATTAGAGATGGGAAGGGTATGCATTTGTTATTTCTTGGCCTTTTGTTCCTTTTTCTTTATTTGCTTATGTGCTTTTACATTTTTTATTACAGTCATGTCTGCTCTTGATTTCATCAAAAGCGATGATACCTCTGACGTTGTTCTTGATGATGTTGCTGCTACTCCTGACGAGAATGCTGTTGTTAAGGGTTCTGATTACAGGTTCGAGGGTTCTGGTTATGTGAATGTTCCAAACGTTAAAGGCTTTACCAATGTTACTGCCTCCAAAGGTTCTACTCGTCGTTCCCAACGTCATTTAAAAGGTGTTGATCAGCCTTCTGGTTCAGAGCCTATTGATGTTAGTGATGATATTGAGGCTTCAGGGGATCAAGTTGTGGATGTTGGTAAAGGCAAGGAGAAGGAGCTGATTGTTTCAAGCAAGAAGAAGAAATTGGTTAAGAAGGGTGCCATTCCTGCTATTCAAGGTTCGGCAGCTAAAAGCGTTGAAAGTTTCGAGGGTTCAGAGGACATTTACGTGCCTAATTGGGGGGTTAAGGTTGGTGACAATTTTAAGGATCCTGCTGTTTGTGCCGAAGCTTTGGCTCATTTTGCTCCTCCCGGTGTTCGAAGTGCCATATCTGAGATGGAGGCTGATCATCTTATTTCTAGGATGATGCTCAGTTCCTGTAACCTTTCTGCCTTTTTGGCTGAAGGTGTCACTCGCTTTGCTAAAGGGATGCAGGAATATGAGGAGGCCTCCAAGAAGAAGGAGAAAATGAAGGCTTCAATTGCTGCCATGAAGAAGGAAATTGAGAGTTTTTCTGAGAAGGAATTGGCTTGGACCAAGAAAGAGGAGGATCTAACAAAAAGGCACAAAATTGAGATGGGTGATCTCAAGAAGAGCTTTGAAGCTAGCCTATTGAAACTGAAGACTGACCGGGAGGCCTTGGCTGTGCAAAAGAAGGCTTTTGATAAGGAGAAGGAGGGTTTGAAGACTTTGGTTGCCCAGGCTACTGGAGATAACCAATGGCTTGTTGATCAGGGCTTTCACCAGGTGGTTACCTATCTCTTGCATTCTAAAGAATTTAACTCCGCTCTTGGCGATGTCTACACTAAACTGCTCAATCTTGGAAAGCACCAAGGTCTTATTGCGGGTTATAAGCTTCACGAGTCTGGTAATCCCTTGGAGAAGTCTCCCCTGTACCGTCCCGAGGCTTCCGATGTTTTTAAGAGTTCCGTTGAGCAAATGGAGAGGTTGTCATACTCGTATGTGAGCCAAGTTACTTCTTGCTATGGTAAGCCCCTCTCCGTTTCGCAGGAACTGAAGCCAGATGGTTTGAATGAAAAGTTGTGTGCTGAACTGCTTAGCTCCCTTTCAAAGAAACGTTCCTACTCGGGAGATAGTGACGATACTTTTCCTGGGGAATCTGATGCTCTGAAGGATGTTAGCTTGGAGGGTTCAGCTGTTGAGGATCTGGGTCCAAACGCTAAAAAGGCTAAAAAGACCAAGAAGGTCAAAGGTAGTAGTTCTGGGGCTTCTAAGCCTTCTACTGATGCATGAATTCGTAGCTTTCTTAGCACTCTTAAAACAATTTATGTTTTGTATCCTTTAAACAATGTTAGGTTTTCGGGAGCCCTTAAGGTTCCTGTTAGTTGTGTTTAAGGCCTGTATGGCCGTTTGGACAGTAGTTAACCTTGCAAGTTACTAGGACTTGCCTTAACTTGTGTTTGAAAGTTTTTTAGGGCTTTCTTTGATATGGTATGATGTTTAACTATTTTCCTTGTGTTATGTTTTTATACTTGTGCCTTTTTTGTTAAGGCAGTTTATTTGGCTTTAACCTGTCAAGCCTTTTGACTATCTGTTAGTATGTTGAAGCCTTGGAGGCTTTGAGTTGTTACCCAGGTTGTCTGAAGCCTTGAAGGCTTCTTAGCCTTGTGGTCTGACTTGGTTTGTATCTTTATGGTTTTTTGTCTAAGTTGTATTGTTCTTTTAGATTTTCTTTGTCTTTTTGTAACTTTGCCTTTATCGAGTTTGTGCTGCCCTTATGTTTTTTTATACCTTAAAGGGTTCAGTGCTGCAGACACTTAGGGGCTGTTTGGCAACCTCTGACTGGATAAGTGCTGAACCATCAAGAGGTCTGAATGAGTAAGAGACTCTGAACCAGTAAGTGCTGAACCAGTAATGTGCTGTTTGGTTAGACCTCTGAATGAGTGTGTATAATGACTTTTTTTTACCCCTCTTGTTTCCAGTTAATCTTACCCATTTTCTGCCATTTCTTTAAACAATTCAAAACACACACACACACAAAAAAACTACTTAAATTCAAAAACATGTTTAACAAAAATCAGTGTAATGGATTAAAAATCAATATCATACTTCCTAATCATAACTTCTATATCACAGTTCATATAAACTTGCACATATTACCACTGTTCAGTTCAAAAAAGCACATAATACCACAAATTCCATACCATCAGTTCATACAAACTTGCACATAAAAATCAATATCATAGTTCCTAATCAAAACTTTCGCACATATTCAACGAATTAGTTCATAAATCCATCAGTACATCAAACTTGCACAGAAAAACCAATATCATACTTCCTAATAAAAAAATTGACTGTTGATTGCACACAGAAAAATCAATATCACACTTCCTATCATATTTCACAGTGTTTAAAAAATCACGGATTGAACACATAAAGATTCAGGAATTGTATAAAGAAAGGTAAAAACAACTGATTTTTACCTGTGGAGGAGGCCGGTGGCTAATGGTCGTCGAATGGAGGAGGAGAGCGGTGACGGGTGTGGCTGAAGGTCGTCAATTGGAGGAGGCTGGTGGCTAGGATGGTTGAAGGTCGTCGATTGGATGTGGTCGCGTCTGGAGGACGGTGGCTGTGGTGGCAGTGCAAAAGGAGGGAGTAAGAGGCAGTGAGTGAGCGACGCAATAGGAGGACGGTGGCCGTCGAGGAGGAGGACGGTGGCTGTGGTGAAGCGCAAAGCCGCAAAAGGATGGAGAAGGAGGGAGGGAGTTACGGAGTGATATGAGAGGTTGAGGGAGGAGAGCAACGTGTTTTGTTAGAGGAAGGGTACAGAGGTCTTACTTTTTCATTCAGACTCTCTCACATGCTGAACCATTCAGAGCTGAATGGAACCATTAAGAGGTGGTGTTTTAGTGAACCAAACACACCTACCTCTTACCGATTCAGAGGTAGCCTCTTAATGGAACCATTCAGAGGCAAACAAACAGCCCCTTAGCCTTGGTATTTTTAACAAGAAGACATGGCACCTATCCTTTTTATCATTTCCTTGTACTTGACTTTATAAGCCTGTTTGTTGATTATATTTTAAGTCTTAGGAAACATTTGGTGTAGGCTGTTCAAACCTGTCTATGAGACAACTTTATTTTTTCTTGACAAGTCTCATGGAGTTGTATTGATTTAGGAACTCATCCCTTATATAGGTTCATTCAACCCTTGAACCTATCGAGCGATGTGGCCTGGGAGCTCATCCCCTTACATGGCCCTTGCCATGGAGTTTTTTGCGAGGTTCTCAACCTGATCTAAGGATAGAAAGACAAGTTTGATAAAACAACTTCATTCATTTAAGCAATACTTGCTTTTTACAAAAGGTATTCATGGTGTTGTTCGAAATACAATTTGATACAAACCCAACTATCCTGTCTAAACATGGAACCTTTCAGGGTTTTGCCATTCCAATGCCTTGGAAGCCTTTTGCCTTCTGGATTTGCTAGCTTGTAGGATCCGCCTTTGTGTGCTTCGAGGATGGTATATGGACCCTCCCATTTTGGGCCGATCTTTCCTTGATTTTCCTTTTTGCTAGCTTCATTGTTTCTGAGGACCAGGTCTCCTGGCTTGAATCGTTCATTCTTGACTTTCTTGTTGTAGTAGGCTTCCATTTGTTGCTTGTATTTGGCCTCTTGGATTGCGGCTTGATCTCGTGCTTCCTCTAGGAGTTGTAAATTCAACATGGTCTCTTTTTGGTTTGTTTCAGGATCCATGTTGACAATTCGCGGGGTTACAACTCCTATCTCAGCGGGGATCACGGCCTCGGACCCAAATACTAAGCTATAGGGTGTTTTCTTGTGGCTTGTTTTTTCGGTTGTTCTAATTGCCCATAGGACACTAGGCAATTCTTCGAGCCAGTTGCTTTCGTATCTTCCCAATCTTGTCTTGATACCTTCCACTATGCTTCTATTCGCCCTTTCAACCTGACCGTTTGATTGCGGATAAGCCACTGAGCTAAAAACCTGGTTGATTTTGTATTCCTTACACCAAACGCTGAAAGGCTTCTCAGCAAATTGCCTCCCGTTATCAGTGACAAGTACTCCCGGCAATCCGTAACGGCAAATGATATTCTCCCAAACAAAGTCAATGACCTGCTTTCCCGTGATCTTAGCAAGTGGTTTGACCTCGGGCCATTTGGTGAAATAATCTATTGCCACCAGCAAGAATTTTACCCCTCCCTTGCTTGGGGGAAATGGACCAACAATGTCCATTCCCCATTTATGGAATGGCCATGCCGAGGTTATTGGGACCAAGTTATGTTTGGGACTTTTTGGGATTGGTGCATGAATCTGGCAAGCATCATAATTCCTTAACTGTTCAGCTGTATCACGATGCATTGATGGCCAGAAATACCCAAGGTTCATGAGCTTTGCAACCACCGACCTAGCTCCAAAGTGAGCTCCACATATGCCTTCGTGAATTTCTTTGATCAAGTACTTACTTTGCTCAGGACCAACACATCTTAGCAAGGGAGCAAGGTAACCCTTTTTATAAAGGGTTTCTCCTTGTAGTATGTACTGCCTTGCCTTGATCTCAACCCTTTTAGCTTCTACTTGATCATTGGGCAATTCACCGTTTTTAAGGAACTTTTTAATGGGAGTCATCCAGTTTGGATCTTCTTCGGTAACTACGTCTTGAACTTCCAATTCATCGATTGATGGAGCCTTCAACACTTCGACCAGCACCTTCTTGGTAAGGTGGGCGAAAGTGAGAGATGCAAGCTTACTTAGGGCATCAACCTTTTTGTTTTGAGATCTGGGGATCTGTTTGATGTTGCATGTTTGGAAGGTACTCATCAGTTCCTTGGATTTTTCTCTGTATTTTTTCATGTTGGGCTCTTTAGCTATGTAGCTATCATTCACTTGGCTTGAGACCAGCAACGAATCTGTGAACACTTCAAGCTTTTCAACCTTCATTTCTTTAGCCAGTCTTAGGCCAGCTACTAGTGCCTCATATTCAGCCTCGTTATTGGTGGTCTGAAAATCAAAACGGGGAGCATATGTGAATTCCAACCCTTCTGGGTTGATCAAAATTAGTCCTGCCCCTGACCCTTCAACACTTGAAGCCCCATCGGTAAAAAGCTTCCAGGCTTCAGGGTTGGAAAGTTCTGTGGTGGTAGTGTTTACTTCAGTGATTGCTTGGTTCGGGATTTCCACGATGAAATCGGCCAAGACTTGGGCTTTGATAGCCTTTCGTGGGACGTAGGTGATGTTATGTTCACCTAGTTCCACTGCCCATTTGGCTAGTCTTCCCGAATTTTCTGGTTTTTCAAGCACATTCTTAATAGGTTGGTCAGTGACCACTTGTATAGGATGTGCTTGGAAATACCTTCGAAGCCTTCTAGCTATTTGGACTAGGGCTAAGGCAAGCTTTTCAAGGGGGGGGGGGGGTATTTGGTTTCAGCCAATTTTAGAGTTTTACTGAAGAAATAGACGGGTACCTGAGCTTTGTCCCGTTCGATGATGAGGACTGCACTTATGGCCTCTTCAGCAATTGATAAGTAGACTGAAATTGGTTCCCCCGTTTTAGGAGCTGCGATGTCTGGTAAGGAAGCAAGATGTTGTTTCATCTGGTTGAAGGCTTCTTCAGCCTCCTCGGTCCATTTGAAGTTCTTCTTATCAGAGCAATTCTTGAGCGTTTTGTAGAAGGGTAGAGACCTTTCAGCCAGCTTGGAGGTAAAACGCTTCAAGGCTACAAGCTTCCCGTTTAAACTTTCGACTTCTTTCCTGGTTTTTGGTGGTTTGGTTTCGAGGACGGCTTTCACTTTGTTTGGGTTGGCTTTGATGCTTTGCTTCCCAACAATGTGACCCAGGAATTTTCCTTCTTCGAATCCAAATGAGCATTTTTCCGGATTAAGCTTCATGTTAACCTTTCTGAGGTTCTTGAAAGTTTCTTGAATATCGTCGAGCATTTGATACTCCGTCTTGCTTTTAATTACCAAGTCATCGACATATGCCTCCATGTTCTTACCAATTTGGCTAACAAAGGCTTTGTCAACGAGACGTTGGTAGGTTGCACCGGAATTTTTGAGGCCAAAAGGCATCTTTTGATAACAAAAGATCCCCTTGTCCGTGTGAAAGGTTGTCTTTTCCTCATCCTCTTCCTTCATGAGGATTTGGTGGTAACCTTTGTATGCGTCAAGAAAGCATTTGAACGAGTAACCGGTGAGGGAGTCAACCTTGAGATCAATTTCCGGTAGTGGATAACAATCATTAGGACAAGCCTTGTTAAGATCCTTGAAATCTATGCACATCCTCCAAGAGTTGTCGGGTTTCTTGACCATAACCGGGTTTGCAACCCATGATTGGTACTTGACCTCTCGGAGAATGCCGGCTGATACAAGCTTTTCAACTTCTTGGCAGGCTGCCAGACTCCTCTCGGGTGCCAGGCTTCTTTTCTTTTGGACCACATGCTTGACATCCGGTGGTATTCTTAACTCGTGCTCGGCAATATCCCGAGGGATCCCTGTCATATATTCTGGACACCAAGCGAAGACATCGCTGTAATGTGTCAGCAGCTTTTCGAGATATGAAAGGGTTTCTTGTGAAAGGCTTGGATTGACCCTTATTCTTTGTTCAGGGTACTTAGGATTTATGAGTAGCCTTTGCTTGTCTTCTTCGCTTTTGGAACTTTCACCTTCGACTAGGTATGCTTCTTGAGAGGGTTGAAGGGTTGCTATACCCCTTTCGGTGGGAAATTTGACTGTGCCATGGCCAATAGACACGGCCATGTAAAATGCACACTGTCCTGGCCTTCCAATGATCACATCATAACTTGAGGGGATGTTAATAACCACAAAGGTGAGTGGTTGGGTTCTTTCTTTCAAACCTTCGCTGAAACGAACATTAAGTGTTAGTTGCCCTAAAGGCTCGAGGGGTATATCGGCGATACCTTTTATAGAGGTTCCAGAGGGTTGAAGCCTTGAACGTTCTTCATTACTCAAACGGTTGAAGAATTTCTCGAACATGATTTCAGTGGCTGCCCCGGTGTCTATGTATGCCCTACATGTTTGCAACGTTCCCACGGTAGCTTCTACCACAAGAGGGCTAGAGAGAGGATCTTTCTCCGTTGGGGGGAAACAGACACACTGAAGCTCCCAAGCTTCCAACCGCTGTCTTTTATGAGGAACCCTTCCATCAAAATCCACCATGTTGACTTCCTTACCTTTTCCTTCAGCCATTTTGTCCCGGACTCCCTTTACCAAATGAGCGAGTTCTCCGGACTTAACAGCTTCTTCAATTCTTTTCTTGAGTTAGAAGCAATCATTGGTGTGGTGACCTTTTTCTTCATGAAACTCACAGTATTGTGTGGAGTTCTCATTTTTTCTGCTTTTGGGGAGAGGCCTAGGAGGCCGAAAGTTTTGCTTGACTTCTTCCGTTGCGAGGATTTCTTGAGGGGTCTTCGTGAGGGGTGTGAAACTCATGCCTTTCTCCCTGCTTGGGGGGTTCCGGCCTTCAGACCTTCGAGGGTCTGAACCCTTTGACCGCCTGTCATAGGAGTTGAAGTTCCCCCTCTTTCTAGTTGGACTATTACTTCGCCAGCCGGATCCCCTTTTTCTTTGTTCTTTAATGTCTACCGCCTCCTCTCCCCGGATGTGGGCTTCAGCCCTTTCGAGAGCTTCTTCCAAGGTCTTGGGCAGGGATTTGTTGAAATCTCTTGTGATATATTTAGAGGAGATGGCATTCATGAAACCAGCCACTCTCATTTTCTCATCTGCCCCTACATAAGTCAGACCTTCCTTCTTGTATCGTTCAATGAACGCACGAAGACTTTCGTCATCACGTTGTTTTATCTGGAAGATTACCGTTGCGTCTTTAACATATCGCCTTTGTTGGGAGAAATTGGCCAGAAAACCCTTGCTGAGGTCGTCAAAGCTTCGAACGCTTCGAGCAGGTAAGTCGTTGAACCAGATTCTGGCTGATCCCACAAGGGTTTGCATGAACATTAGGCAACATTCAGCGTTTGACCATTTCTCTATCCTCGCTGCACCGGTAAAGATCTGAAGATGGTCTTCAGGATCTTCAGTCCCATCATACGTCCTGATGTGGGATGGCATCTTGATCTTTGCTTGGAAGTCATAATCAGCTATTTGCTGTGAAAAGCATGAAAGGTTACTTGGCTTATATGGTTTAGCCAAGTCTTCTTCAGTCCTTGCATCCACATTACTGCCGTTATTTCCCCGAGTGGCTAGAACCTGATTAATAAAGTGCTGCCACGGGAAGTTGGCTATCATCTGGGTCATCATATTGGGCATGAGGTTGAAGCCTTGTAGGCTTCTGGGTGCAACTGAGCAGCTTATTCCAGGGGGAGTGCTCATAGCAGCACTCCGTGCCAAAGGGAGCACGGACAGAGCTTGCTCCCACATGGTTGTTGTGGATGCTGGAAAGCTTGTTACTGGGGACTGTAGGAGCTGGTCAAGGGTTAGCTCATGTACCAAAGGAGCACCACTAGTAATCGGTTGGGAAGAGAAGATGGGATGCATTGTGGGATTTGTCATTGTGGACAGATAAGGGTGAGGGTTTGAAGGATTACTAGGGCCAGCCTCATTTCTAGTTGTAAATGGAAGGGGAGGTGGTCCAGGAGACAACGTTGGTTCTGGCTCGTCATAATCTAGGCGGATTCTCACCCCCTTTTCTCTTTCTCTATTCACATGCTGGTTGAGGAGAGACCTCAATTCCAGGAAATTGTTGGCAACCCCCTCGGGGGTAAGTTCAACACGCGCCGGGGTGTCGGAGACACCGACATTGGGAGAAGGAACTCCGGATCTGGACGGAGTTGGTGTGTTGAAGGTGAAGAACTCGGGTGTGCTCCCCGGAGTTGAGAAAGAAGTTGGTATAGCCACATGAGGTTGGCTACTACCCGGGGTAGAGGTGTTTGGAATCTGATTTACTTCACCCGGGGATCCACTTTCAGGCATGGTGATTTTAAGTGAAGAGAGCTACACTACTAGGTCTTTTTGAGGAGAAATAGTGGCGTAGCCCCACGGTGGGCGCCAACTTGTTGATGCAACAAATACTAGACCAAGGATAGTAGCTGGGCTGGTTAGGCAAAAGGGTTGAAGGGTTCAACTTAGCCTAACGCAGGTCGTGGGGTCCCCCCACGTTTGCAAGACGTGGAAGGAGGTTCACTAGTTTATTGTTGTTGTTTGCTGATGATCCTCCTCTGAAGTGTATTCAGATTTGGATGTGGGAGCAAACAGAGTGTGTGTGTTGGATGTGAGAGTGAGTAACTTGCATCAAGCAAGTACTCGATATGAATGACCAGAGTTTAAGGAAACAGGCCTGGCCCAGAATGTCCCAACACGGTAAATGAAGTGTCAATTATATAGGAGAAGACATCTCCCAAAGAGGCATTCATTTGACTAGTGTCCTTGCTTGCAGCGAGGGGCTTACCCTTTCGGGGGTTGAAGCCTTTTGACCCCTGGATAATAGCGTGTGCTCTGCAGACCTGCATTGCTTTTGCAACTGTGGGTTGGTGAAGCAATCCCTGGATGTGACTGGCTACTGTTTCCGTATTGCTTTTCCCTACCTCACAGCTTTTCAACCATTGAACCATTTAACCCTTTGAGCGTTTACATATTTAGTCACTTTATTTAGTCTTGGGCTACCCCCGTCATCAGTACAATTGGAGCCAATAAAAAGCAACACGTTCAAGTTGTACTGATGTACATATAAAAGAGCAGCACTAAAAGCAATCAGCTTTAAATTGCTCAAAACTACAAAAAAAAAAAGGTTGAGGATTAGCTAACTAATAAGTAAAAGCAATTTTATTTTGATAAGCAAACAAAAGAGGCTAACTACACAACTTTAAAGTGAAATGCGCCATTAAAGCAGACCAGGATTAAAAAAATTGATTATTAGCTAATTAACAAAGTAAAGACTAATAAGTAGAAACAAGTCCACGAAGTTGTGAGTTTAACCCAACACAGCTTTAAATTAAAGTAATATGTGCAATCTAAGTCAGAAGTCAAAATTGCAGGTCCAGGAATGAGTGGGTTTTTAAGCTAGAACCGTGCTTAACAAGTGGCACCAGTGTTAAATCACGTTTGTTGTTATATTAAGTTTTCGAGACATTCTTAAAAGGAATGCATTCCCAACCGACCCGACTAAAATGAAGCGCATCAATAGTCTTTTTCCACAAGTTATTTTCCTCAGATTTGTACCGCCAACCCCACTTGGTTAAAAGAGATATATTTACCTCGCTAAGTTTGTTCAACCCCAATCCTCCATCCTTTTTATGACAAGCGACCCGGTCCCACGCCACCCAATGCATCTTCCTTTCCTCTAAAGAACCTCCCCATAAAAACTTTTTGATCATAGCTTCCAGATCCATAATTACTTTTTTCGGAGCTTTGTATAGCGAGAAATAGTAGTTTGGGAGGCTTTCCATGACCGATTTAATAATAACCACTCTTCCCCCAATAGATAAGAGATGGGACTTCCATTTGTTGAGGCGAGCACGGAACGTATCGTACACCGGTTGCCAATTACTAATCCGGTTCATATTCGCTCCCACCTTTAGGCCGAGATAAATGAAAGGAGGCATATCCGGTTTACATCCCACTTCGTTAGCCATTTCCCCTATTTCTTCCGATCCAACCCCAATACCGTACAAATTTGATTTGTCGATATTAATCTTGAGGCCCGAGCATACATAGAAGCACCTAAGGATTCTCACTATATTGACTACTTTACATTTGGACCACTCTCCCATAACGATGGCGTCATCCGCGTACAAAAGATGACTAATGACTGGCCCGTTGTTAGGAGTAATTATACCTTTGATCACCCCGGTCTCTTTAGCCGTATTTAGCATACACGACAACGCTTCCATAACTATCAAGAACAGAAAAGGCGAGAGCGGGTCTCCTTGCCTCATACCTTTCTCGCATTTAAATTTAAAAGTCGGAGCCCCGTTCACCAAGACCGAGGAACTCGCCGAAGAAAGCACACCCATCGTCCAATCGCACCACTTTTGAGGGAATCCCATTTGACTGAGCATATTGATCACGAACCTCCGGTTCACGTTATCATATGCCTTTTCGAAATCTATTTTAAGAAAAAACGCTTTCGACTTCCTTTTTTTAATCCAAGAAATAATCTCGTTAACCATGAGCGGACCATCCAAGATGAATCTACCCTTGAGAAAGGCCGACTGAGAGTCCGAAATCACTCCATCCAATACTTTCCTTATTCGATTAGCCAACACTTTAGAAATCGTCTTGCTAATGACCCCGACCAAAGTAAAATAGATTGGCTCGGTGTTAATGAAGTTTACTTTTCAAAAAAAAAAGTTTTCGAGACATTCAAGAAGTTGCATGTTTTAGGACACAAAAAAGGTGAAAGAAGACAGCCTAAAGGTCGTGTATATTGTATTGGTGCTTAAAGTCATGCACATTTCATCTTTATTAATGGAAGTGAGATTGACTCAACAAAAGAGTCTAGTCAGCATACTTGGTGTTCCAATGCGGAGAATATTGATTTAAAATCATACACCGTTGAGATAATAGCACGGTCCATGCTAGTAGTTTTAATCTTGTTTTGGGGTTCTTGGTCACCCGAAACGAATAGAATTTTGTCACAAAAGTAGGACAACTCAAGATCATAATTGGACCAAGCTTTTGCAGAAATTTTCATAATTGGCCACAACAGGAGAAAACATTTTCTACAAAACCAATTAAAAAAAATACTATCACATCACTCTAGCTTAGGTGGAAAGGAGGGAGGGACTCTGAAGAGTGTTGTTGCGGTTCGTCTAGTATATAACCAACATCCTCTTCTTCCTATATCATTAGTGTAATTCATAACTTAACTAACGAAGGTTAATATACACGATCATCACTTCACAACCCAAAACTATAAGCAAATGCAAGTGTCCAGATATATTTTTATAAGACGACCAATTCTTATTCTTAACAAAATAATAATAATAATAATAATAATAATAATAATAATGTATTCAAAGTTGATACAAATTCAGTCAACACAACGCAAGTCGAACGATGAATCTAAACAGCTTGTATGTAATGAACAAAATCGAAGGAAAAAATATACAGATTAAGGTTTAAGAGAAGAGAGAGATTTTAACATACCGCCATCTGAGTAGAGCAGAGCAGAGAGCAGAAAGAGATGATTGATGATTGAGAAGTTAAGTTCGATTTGATTTGATTTGTTTTGGGAATTTGGAACAACAAGGAAGAACCCGATACCCAACTTTTTACAGTTGGCTTTTTGTGACTCATATGTATTCTATCTAGGTCACCCAAGGACTCTCACGCTGTTTTTGATGCTAACTATTTGGCAGGAGGAGGAGTTATGTGACAAATTTTTTTTAACGGCAAATTTGGATCTCTGACGGACCACTGGAGTATTATCGTGCCACCAACGGAACCCCCTGATCATATCCATCTCCACTAGGCATAATGCCTATACACCAATTCAGGAGGAAACCCAATAAATATGGGAAAAACCCCATTGTGAGAATCGAACCCAGGACCTATTGGTCTAAAGTCTTATCTCACCTCCAAGATACCACTAGACTATAAAGCCATGGGTTATGTGATAAATGTAGGGGTGTGAATTTCTAACACGACTCGAAAACCCGACACGAACCTAACATGAAATTCGTGGGTTTAGGTTTAGTCTAAACGGGTTCGGGTCAGTTTCAGGTTGAACCCGCCAACCTATTTAGGTTAACGGGCCGGGTTCGGGTCTACCTGGTCGGGTTGGCGGGTTGACCCATTTAACACATTTATACTATATTATATTTTTTTACAATATATTTTATGTCATAAATTAAATTGGGTGTGTATTTTTTGATATGATTATAACTTAATAGGATAAATTAACATAGATTTTATAATTTAAATATGATATCACTGTATACATTTGTGTTTCTTAAGTAAAATTTAATTTTAATATATTAATTTCATAAATTTATAATTTAAATATGATATCACTGTATACATTTGTGTTTCTTAAGTAAAATTTAATTTTAATATATTAATTTCAGAAAAAAAAAATTAAAAATTCGGGTTGAATGGGTCGTGTTCGGTTCAACCCACGAAACTTCGTGTCGTGTTCGGGTTCATATGTATGATATGATTTTCGGGTTCGGGTTTGTGTAAAATTTTCGGGTTCGGGTCGGGTTAACCCGTCAACCCGCGAACACGACCCGTTTAACACCCCTAGATAAATGACACAAAAGTGTAGAAGAGAGTATATCGCTAGGGTGTTCATTAATTATTAATTTTTTTTATTTTTCTTTTAATCTCTAAATTTATAATATTAAAAACATTTAAAAAACATCACAATAAATACAATACAAAAAATATATATTTGGGTTATTGGATTTTATCACTTTCAACTATTGGGTATTGGCCGCTTTCACTCCCAACTATCACTTTGACTTCCACCACTCCCAACTTAACACTTTGTGTGTTATGTCACTCCCACAAGGGTTAAGTTGGAAGTGGTGGAAGTCAAAATGATAGTTGGAAATGAGAGCGGCCAATACCCAATATATAGAAGCGATAAGATCCAATAACCCAAAAACCTATTAGCTAATTATGCTCTAATAACTCATGGGTCAATAAGTTACTATCTCAAACACTTTGAAAACCATTTGCCTAAACACTTAAAATCAGTGTTGTAAAAACCGCGACTAGGCGGCGATTAATCGCTAGTCGGCCAGTAACTGAGTAATTTTGCGTTAATCAGTCCATTAATCGCTAGTCGGGCTTAGTCGGACCTAGTCGGCGAGCCAAAAATCGACGATTCCAGCCAGATTCCGGCAAAAACCTTTTATATTCTGACCAAAACCTCTATTCCAGCAATTTTCCAACCAAAACATCTGAATTCCAACAATTAATCTTGTATACTTAAAGAATGTGTTGAGTAAGAGTTAAAACCTAGCTATTTAAAATATTTACCTCTAAAAATATGTATATGTATACATAAAACTGAAAATTACATATAAAAAACCCGATCTGATTAATCCCGATTAATCCGAGTAATCACGAGTAGTCACTAGTCCTCACCTCATCGGCCGACTAGCGAGTTCTCCAACCTTGCTTAAAATGGTGGTCCCAATGAAGTGGGATGATAAAAAAAATTATTGACTTTGTCAAAAATATTATTATTATTATTATTTTTAATAAATATTAGATTTTCCATTCATACTTGCCAAGTTACATCAAAACAGAAGGTTGATGGGCAACAAGCTGCGCCACCACCCATTTCTGAATTGAAAACCCTAATCTGCCAAAGACAAAACCATGCCCCTTGGGGCTGAACAATTGTTGTGGATGGCCCGTTGGACCCTAGTAAGGAATTGGATAGCTTCTGGCGCTAGGGAGCCAAATGTGTCAAAGGCAAAAGGGACAAAAACATGTTGGCTCTCTACACAAGCTTTAGTGTGCTTGTCAACTTTCTTCAATTCTGCCTTTCTTGCTGCTTGTCCAGCTACAAACCCATTTTCTCTTAAACCAACCAGAGGGGAAACCCCCATGAGGTCCACACAAGCATGTTTCCCTCTAACCCAATCAAAGACGAGAAGATCCGCTGGTTGCAGAGTAGATCTCCCTTCCATAGGGTCCGTAAAGAAATTCACAAGAGCCTCTTTCTTAGCCAAAATCCCAGCTCTTCTCAGGATGTCCCACAAAACATCCTGCACCCAGTCATGCCGATATTTGAACCCAAGGAGCTCTTTACAATGCACTGCGTGCTCTCTGTATTTATCCATACAAGCTTTACGGCATATCGGGTAGGTTTCATCTTCTGGTTACGTAGGGATCATCAGCCGATATTTAAGGATGACTTTGTATTCTACTACTGACATGCATTGTCTCAACCCTTCAATCGGGATAATGGTCAAAAAATCCTGAGCATGGGGACCCTTCAGGCACTCCAACACCGCCTTCTGGCGAGATGACAAATCAAAAATTTCCCCTATGCTTTGAGCGATTTTGCTATACAAAGCATTCACCAAAGTTTTGTGTGGCTTCGAGGATGCGGTGCCCTTGTTAGAGAAACTGCCGATATCAAAGTCTGGGAGAGAGACATTTAAGCGTTCGAGCGTTTGCAGATAGTCTCGGTCGAGCCCGACAACCCCACTGTTTGGAAGGATATGATCCTGTAGTTCCCAAAACTAAGCTCTGGACGCCACAAAGGCATAAACCCTAACATCTCGAGCTGAGAGGAGGCCCAAACCACCTAGACGCATTGGCAGAGATGCGAGACGCCATTGGAGGTCACCAAAGAAGGGGCCACCTATCACACCCTCAATTTCCACATGCGGAGTACCGCCGCGAGGCGTGTAACTGACCAGGATCAAGCCACCAATCATATTGAACAATAAGTAAAATAAAACAGATTTCGTTACTACCAATACGATTAGTGACTAATAGTATCTAAAGTCCAAAGTTTAAAGTTCCAAAACAACGTTTAAAAGATAACAGCGGAAGTATAAGTTAAATGATTTAAACAAGTGTTAAAAGTTCATAATTATTAATAGGATACCCAACATGGGTTTACGCGACCACTACCCTCCCTAGCTGCAAGCTCCTAAGCTATCATTGAGTACCTGCAAAGCATGTAGTAGGGTGTCAACATAAAATTGGCGAGTTCACGTTTTATCTAGTTTTAATTCCAAAAACTTGTGTCTGTTAAGTTACTCATTTATATCATGCCATGGGGAGCTACCTGATGCGTGTGTGGTGGTATATATTTTTATGTATATTTTTAGTCCGTTTTAACACATTAGTCAAGTTTTAAATTTATAAAACACGATATTTACTAACACCAAACACACATATGGACAAGTGCACCCATCGTGAGCGTAGTATAGTGTTGGTAAGAAACCGAGGTCGTCCAAGGACACAAGAGCTTTTAATACCGGTTTATCCTCAACGTCTAACCAAATCAAAAGTTTAGAAAAAGGTTTTAAACTATAAAATAAAAACTAAAAATGCTGAAAAATAAAAATAAAAATAAAAACAGATAGACAAGATGAATCACTTGGATCCGACTCGCCTTTAGTGTAACCTTTGATTATTTCCGCACTTTTGCACTTTTTAAGAGATTATCTTAGTTATAGTAGTAGGCCCCTCTCTTGAAGGTGACGTTACCCTCAACCCAGTAGTTTGAGTCAGCAAGGATACAATCCTAAAGGGTTGGATTATTGAAAGATAATTAATTAAGTTATTAATGCGTAATGTGGTAGGCCCCTCTTTTGAAGGTGACGTTACCCTCGGCTAAGTAGTTTGAGTCAGCAGGGATACAATCCTAAATAGCCGGGTTAATGTTTTAATAGTAGTTTACATATGAGGGGGTCAAGGAGTTCGGACCCAGTCCTTTTATAAAATTTGCTTGTTGAGATGGGGAAGCTCTGGGCGACTTCTGCGATTTCGTGAAAACCCTAGATCGTTCCATCCATACCTCGTCTTGATTGATTTTGTTTAGCATCTAAGGAGGTTGATATCTTCTCTGGTAAGGAATCCTTTAATCATTCCTTAGGTTCTAACCACTTGAAGTCAGGTTAGGTTTTCGATTTTAGGGTTTTGTTCTTTTTGTTCTTGGTTTCTTTACGAATGTCTACGGGGTAGCAGCTGGTTCATTATACATAATTGCATTAGGGTTTCGGCAGTCCTGCTCCATTCGTTGCTGTTTGATGTGTGATCAGATTGTACATATTCTGATCCAATCGTGTCTTGGGGTTATCATCAGGTGTTACGCAAACACCTGCTCAAACCTTTCCCTAATCTAGGTTTGTGTTATGGCTGTTGATAAAGAAGAACAAAATGAGGATAATTCAAACGTTTTTGCGAGAAAGATCAAAAGTATTGATGGGAAACCATTTGAGCCAAGACAAACATCACAAATGCCTACGGTTTCAGAAGTGGGGAATAAGAAGGTACGGTTCATGTTACCGCTGAATGATACTGACTACGTTCTTGGCTGTTCTGATTCCCCAGATGAGGATTATGCAGTGGTTTTTGATAAGCGGACGGTATCATTTGTGCTACCGCTAAATGATGCCAGTCCTACTCGTGTGCGAAAGCAGGAACAGGGTGATAATGCTCAAGTCCAACAGCAATTGTATGCTGATGTGGTCCTAAACAAAAAGGTAGAGCAGGGAGGTACTAAGCGGGCTGGTAATCCAAATCAGAATCAAAATGAGGATGCAAATGCTAGGAAGGCCAATGATACGGCTCAGCAAGTTCCGAAAGTCAATTTTCGAACGGTAAACTCAGATGCCTCGTTGGATGGTGTGGATGTAGTGCTACCGATTGATTCTGTTCGCCAGGTTAATAACAGGTTATCTAACACACTTTATGGTTATTTCCTGGGGGATAGAATTGCATACCCAGTAGTTGAATATTTTATGAGAACAAATTGGAAGAAACATGGTCTTCTAAAAACGATGATGAATTCAAATGGGTTCTTTTTCTTCAAGTTTGAAGATAGAAAGGGAATGGACGTTGTTCTTGAAGGGGGGACCTTGGATGATCTGCAACAAACCTATGTTTCTCAACATTTGGTCCCCTACAAACACCCTTAAAAAAGAAGAGTCTAAAAAGGTTGCAGTTTGGGTGAAATTGCATGACGTTCCTCTAGTGGCGTATTATGATGATGGTTTAAGCATGCTGGCTTCAAAAATTGGGTCTCCTGTGCGGCTGGATTCGTATACTATTGATATGTGTAATGGGGCTTGGGGACGGAGCAGTTATGCTAGGGCTCTCATTGAAATATCGGCTGATCAGGATATGAAAGTCACCCTAACCATGGCTATTCCTGAATTGGATGGAAACAAATATGTTACGGAGACTATTCGAGTGGAGTATGAAAGGGAACCTCCGAGATGTACTCACTGCTGTGTGTTTGGGCATGACTCTGAGGAATGTCCTAAACGTGTTGGCTCAAGATCCAAACCTCCTACTAACAGGCCGAAAGTAGATGAGGATGGTTTCACTGAAGTTAAGGTTAAGAAGAGTGCAAAGAAGAATGGCTTTCAAGTTAATAACCAGAAGCCTAAATTTGAGTACAGGCCGGTGGATAGGAAGAAAAAGGCTGCTGCAACTCAGCAGGTTTCTACTTCCCATAAAATTCAAACTCATAATCTATTTTATGCTCTTGATTATGTTGGGGGATATGGTGGTTCAATTCAAGGGAGAAATAAAGGGGTAGACAGATTCATGAGGATTCAGATGAGGATGAGGTTGAGGTTGTCTATGATGAAACCAATGAGTCTATGACTTCGGGCACATATCCTTCGTCTTCAAGAGCAGTTACAAGCACCTCTTCCACAAAGTTCTCCAATGGTTAGATTGTCTTTGGTTCGTCTAAAGGGGCTGCCGGTTCGTGGCAACTTCATTTTTGATGATGGAGGTTGAAGATTTTGGTTATGTATTGTTTGTCTGCTAGATATCTTTTCATGATGTATAGTAGGCTAGGTTAATGTGATGTCATAGGTACTTTTATGTTTGTTGGCTTACATATATGGGGCATGTCCTGTATATGAACTAGTGTGGAACTCATCCTCACTACTTGTACTTATTTGCGGTTGTTTATAATAGATTCACCGGGGTAACCCTTTACCCAAAAAAAAGGAGTTTGGACCCCCACCATCCAATACCAGTGGGTATTGAAGGAGGTCCTACTAAACTTGACCCAGGTCCTTGTAGGATCTATACACTGAACAAGGCAAGACTCTTACCAAACCATTCTCTTAACCCCCGACCAAGTAGCCAACATATCTCCATATAGACCGGGGAGATATGAATGGTGAAAATCTTTTATTTTATATTGACAGTAAAATAATGCCAAGACACCACGGACAAATGATAAGGAAGATTCACCTTCAACATAAGAAACTAGTTATTAAAGTCATTAAAACATAACCAAATAAAAAGTGCGAAAAGATTAAAAATAAAAAGTATTACACTAAATGCGTGTCTTCACCAAGTGATGTAAGAGACTTAGGCAAACATGGCCTTTGATTGTCAAGAAGTCTTACGATCAATCTTGGATCCCGAGACTACTCACACACTCTATGATGGATGATGGATGATGGTGGTGGATGTGGGTTATGATGGTGGTAGTGGGTGGGTGAAGTGTGAGAGAGGTGGTTTGCCAAGGGATCGTTTGCAAGTGAGCCAAGCACCCCTATTTATAGCCTGCACAAAAGCCCGGACACGGCCCCATGTCCATCCATCTTCCCTTTCTTCATTAAATGCAGTTTGTCTGCATTAGTTGACCATGCCGCCGTGTCCGCTGGGCACGACCCCGTGTGCAGAAGCGTATCTGTACTATCAAGATTTTCTTGGATTCTGCGAATCTTAGAGTTGACCACGGCCCCGTGTCCGCTGGGCACGCCCCCATGGTGGGTGATAGAAGTTTCTACAACTTTGTCTTTTCTGCAGACACTTGGGCACGCCCCCGTGCTTAGTGAGCACGGGGCGTGTTTAGCCTTCTGTTCTCTTGTTCTTGCTTGGGGAGATGCTGCCGAGGGGTCGGGCATGCCACGTTTATTCCTGTTCTTGTATTATTGTTAGATTTAGCTGCATTTTTGCTTCTTTTGTTCAATTAAGCTCTTTTAACCCTGAAAATACAAAAGGAAGACAAAAACACACTTTTTCCAACATTAGTACTAAAAAGGGTTAGTTTTATGCCACAATTGATGTAATTTATATGTTGCATTTTACACACATCAAATACCCCCACACTTGAATCTTTGCTTGTCCTCAAGCAAAACTCTTTATAATGTGGCTTACACTCCCAAATGGAATGGGTAGAAGAGAAGGTTTTTGGGCTTGTCATAGAGTGTCGGGATTCCAAGATTTTTATTAGGTTTTATTTTTATTTTATTTACAGTCCTATTCGTCATGATTTATTTAGAACATTACGTAAGATAAATTACTTATTTGGGCATAACATGTCTCTTTAAAATTCCATTTATATACAAGTTCACATATCTCATGGGGGATCACTCAACACTCGGCTGAAGATGTATTTTTGTGAAACTCTCGAGAGCGGCATGGAACTTACTTCTACCATATGCTTGCCAAGCAATCAATCCTCCTCCTTTTTAACTATACGCCTTTGTAAATATCCAGAGGACTTTTGGGGAAGGGTTAGGCTTGGGCTAAAGGTAGGTGGTTGGGTTAGTGGTTAGTAGAAAAGGGCGAAAGGCGTAAAAAGTGTCGGTTTTCGTAAGATTGTTTAATTTTTTTCAACTTTTTATTTTTTAATGAAGCATTTCTTTAAACAAAGTTCTTTTTGAGGAACTTGTTTATTTATTTCTTAGCTTCATATATATATATATATATATATTGATAAGGAAGTCACATGAAAACCGAGCTTTGTTACTAAAATAAAGGGTTAAAATAAAAAAGGGTTTTGGTGGGTAAAAGGGTGTTTGTTTAGGGTTAAGAAATGAAAAGGTTTAGGCTCAAAGGGGTTATTCACACAAGAATGTATCGTCATGGCAAGTTCTAGAGTCGTAAGAACCAAGCGGCTATTCACACAAGAAACGAAAAATGAGAACTTAGTTTAAAGATGTGTATTTGTTTGATCAATAAAGGCTCACAACTCACTTTTTGTGGGAATGGGTTTTTATGTGATCAAGTATATATAATCAAATTTTAACTAGATTTGTCACGTCGTTTCATAATTTTCTTATGTTGGTTCTTTTTATCACGACGCTATCGGTTGTAAATTTGTAAAAATATAACCTTTTTAGAACTTGAAATTTCCAAATTAAACCAAGACAAGTAAAAAAATGAAAAAATTTGGGGTGATTAGCGGTTCCAATAGAGTTTTGTGTAAGGCTTGTAATTAGGACTTGCAAAATTTAAGGTTTTAGCATCCCCCACACTTAAATTACACATTGTCCTTAATGTGTCCCAAAAATAAGTTTTTAGGTTGATTAAATGTGTAAAAGTGTGTTTAAAAAACAAAATTTTATGTTACTGGGCATCTGGACACGGGCCCGTGGTGTCCGGGCACGGCTCCGTGTTCAGGTTGCCAGTGACAGAAATAATTAAAAAGAAACAGAAGCCTGGGCACGGGGGCGTGTTCAGTGAACACGCCCCGTGTCCAGTTACCTGAACTGGGTGATTTTCTGCAGATGGTTCAGCACGGGGCCGTGTTGGCTGGACACGGCCCGTGCCGAACTTGCTGTAATGAAGAAAATTTTGCGGGAGGCTCTGTTTTTGTGCATGGGGTGCTGGTTCAAGTTTCCCTTGGTATCCTTCACCATCCCGAGTGTGTTTTACCCATTACATCATCATCCAAACACCAATTCAATTAAACCATCATTTCATTCGATAGAGAAAGTTACATAATATTCCTAATAAATTAAAATTCTAGATAAATAGGTCAGAAAACACAAGAAGTCTAAACCAAGAAGTTCTAGCCTAAAGTTTATTCTATTAGCAAAATTTCCGAAAAGATAATTCTCTCGGTTGGATGCGGCTCGAAGAACTTCTTCCTCCGGATATGGGTCCCTCACACGTCGGCGAGCCATTATTCTATCTCCCTAGGGAGAAGAAAGGCGGGCTCATTGGCATCATTTTGAGGGGGTGTAACTTCCACCGGGACTTCTTGCAAATCGCCAAGAGGAGGTTACGCGGGGATGTCATCCCACCCGGTGGGATTATTGACTCCAAGTGCTAGGTTCCAATCCTCTTGAGGGGGGATTGGTTCCATGGGAGGTGTCACAAGGATGTTCAACCTCTGGTGCAAGAGGTTGATTTCTTGAAAACTGTTTTCCAACCCCACCGTAAGATAATTTATACGGTCTATTAGGACCTCCTCTACCGATGTCATCTAATCAAGAGCTTCACGTAATGCCATCACGTAGCGTACGAGAGTTGCTTTGATTGAGGACCTCCGTTCTCTTCGACTGTTTCTGGAATGTGCTGACGAAGTTCCACTGTTTTGGCTCGACATTCTACGTAAATAAACTAAAGATAGTTTATTTGAATGAAACAGTAACCTTGGACACGGCCCCGTGCTCAATGAGCACGGCCCCGTGTTCACCTGTCTGCAGATTTTCGAAACAAGGAATCTTGGAGTTTTAAATTATTTTTCTGTTTGTTAAAGCATTTTTAAGCAGAAATAACTTAAAACAATGTTGTAGAACTTATTTTTAACAAGATTCCTTGAATAAAAACCTAACAAACATCACAATAAAGCTTGGAACCATGTTGATTTCAAGCTTTAATGAAGGTGTCTTGAGGTGAAATTGAAGAGGAAGGCAATAGACAATAGTAGAAAAGACAAGATGGTAGTTGGGAACCTTCTTTAGAATATACCTAGGATGGTATGTGTGAAGATCCACAAAAATCTCTGTCTTTTGGAGTGGTCCAAATGTGCAGGAATCTTGGCTGCATTTATAGAAAACGACAGCATGCTACACACGGCCCTGTGTCGGCTGGACATGGCCCCATGTGCAGACAGGATCCTGACACCTTTTGTCCGTATTCTAACAAAAAGTCAGACGGGAATCTTTTGGTGGACACGGGGGCGTGCTGACCTGGACACAGCCCCGTGTCTAGAGGCTGTTTATGAAGTTTCATCTATCTTTAAGGAATTTATCCGGATTGGGTGGTTCCTTACTGGATGGAACAACCCCGAAGTGCCTGAGATACCTTAATTGTTCTAGATTTAGACGAGAATGCAAGAGGTTATCGGTAAGGGTGATTCCTATGCTAAATGTAGGTGGACAAGTCCAACCCTTTCCCGGGCTCTCGTTAAAGAAGGTGTATGTCGAATCGCTCAGGTCTATGTATGCATCGAGCGAAGTCGATGGGGAGTCCTTCACGGCACAATCGACACAGGGACGACTATCGCTCAAGTCTTCGCTAGAGTTAGAGGTGATTTCGGGAGCAACGAAGTTGTTTTTATCCGAATGTGATCTCAATAATTCTTCTTGGGTATCGTCTGGAGATGAATTAATGAAATCCATCTCAAGTTCTTTTACCCAATTAAGAATAAGAACTTCCATTTGAAATAGTTCATTAAGAAGCATTTCTCCTAGAAGGTTTGATTGAGAGCATTCGAGGGAGAGATAGGGATTATTTTTACTTTCCCCCCTCTTAAGGCTACAGGAAAACAATGGGTCTATATAGTGGGGCTTATAATTTAGAAAATAACATTCTAAATCTTTATGATTACCACCACATATTTGACACCACGTACCATAAGAGGGCTGATAGAAAAAAATCAGTATCGCTCATGTTTGGGTCAGAAATTACCAACCGTCGGGATCTTACGGTTCTGTTTTCAGTAACTGAAACTTGGGCACGGGGCGTGTTGAGTGGGCATGGCCTCGTGTTCAGCTACTGTCTGATTTAAAACAGGATTGCCAGTACCAAAGATTGAGGACGGGGCGTGTTCAGCGGGCACGACCCGAGCTGAGTTCTACAGAAGCTGGAAAATTAATAAAAATCCTAAAAAAAACAGAAAAACAAGAAAAAATGATTAGGCCGTTGATTCCTAACTTTCTTAAAATCCTTGTGTCCCCGGCAACGGCGCCAAAAACTTGATGCGTGTGTGGTGGTATATATTTTTAGCTCGTTTTAACACATTAGTCAAGTTTTAAATTTATAAAACACGATATTTACTAACACCAAACACACATATGGGCAAGTGCACCCATCGTGAGCGTAGTATAGTGTTGGTAAGATACCGAGGTCGTCCAAGGACACAAGAGCTTTTAATACCTGTTTATCCTCAACGTCTAATCAAATCAAAAGTTTAGAAAAAAGGTTTTAAACTAAAAAATAAAAACTAAAAATGCTGAAAAATAAAAATAAAAATAAAAACAGATAGACAAGATGAATCACTTGGATCCGACTCGCCTTTAGTGTAACCTTTGATTATTTCCGCACTTTTGCACTTTTTAAGAGATTATCTTAGTTATAGTAGTAGGCCCCTCTTTTGAAGGTGACGTTACCCTCAACCCAGTAGTTTGAGTCAGCAATGATACAATCCTAAAGGGTTGGATTATTGAAAGATAATTAATTAAGTTATTAATGCGTAATGTGGTGGGCCCCTCTTTTGAAGGTGACGTTACCCTCGGCTAAGTAGTTTGAGTCAGCAGGGATACAATCCTAAATAGCCGGGTTAATGTTTGAATAGTAGTTTACATATGAGGGGGTCAAGGAGTTCGGACCCCAGCCATCCAATACCAGTGGGTATTGAAGGAGGTCCTAATAAACTTGACCCAGGTCTTTGCAGGATCTATACACTGAACAAGGCAAGACTCTTACCAAACCATTCCCTTAACCCCCGACCAGGTAGCCAACATATCTCCATATAGACCGTGGAGATATGAATGGCGAAAATCTTTTATTTTATATAGACAGTAAAATAATGCCAAGACACCACGGACAAATGATAAGGAAGATTCACCTTCAACATAAGAAACTAGTTCTTAAAGTCATTAATACATAACCAAATAAAAAGTGCGAAAATATTAAAAATAAAAAGTATTACACTAAATGCTTGTCTTCTCCAAGTGATGTAAGAGACTTAGGCAAACATGGCCTTTGATTGTCAAGAACTCTTACGATCAATCTTGGATCCCGAGACTACTCACACACTCTATGATGGATGATGGTGGTGGTGGATGTGGGTTGTGATGGTGGTGGTGGGTGGGTGAAGTGTGAGAGAGGTGGTTTGCCAAGGGATCGTTTGCAAGTGAGCCCAGCACCCCTATTTATAGCCTGTACAGAAGCCCGGACACGGCCTCGTGTCCATCCATCTTCTCTTTCTTCATTAAATGCAGTTTGTCTGCATTAGTGTCACACCCTCAAAATCCACATGCGGAGTATTACCGCGAGGCATGTGACGACCAGGATCTTAGCCACTAATTATTTTGAACGGATTAGTTATTGTTATAAACATTAGCATAATTAGTGACCTAATTTAAAATTTCATAAAACATGGTTCTAGTTTGCAGCGGAAGGGAAAGTAGAACATATCGTAATTTAAAACCACAAGTTTGTTATCATGAAACTTACAAACAACGCACTCCATCTGATTGCAACGTCCGTCCTAAACTGTATCGAGCAACCTGCAAAGCATGCAGTAGAGTGTCAACATAACGTTGGCGAGTTCACGTGTTTGTAGTTTTTCAGTTTTAATTCCAAAAACTTGTTTTAACCAGTTAATTTATCCGTTTATACATGCCATGGGGAGCTACCCCATAAGTGAGCGACTAAACTGTTTTTCCAATACCGAATACTTACTTAACCGTACGTTTCCGCAGTGCCCCGTTTGTCAATGTTCTATCATCATTGACGGTTTTCCTGAGTCTATTAGTTCACGCCCGTTCCCACTAACAAGGGTCGGTGTGAGGCTGGTCGAACCTAAATAGCGCTATCAACTAATAACCCGTTCGCCTGGCCCCGACGATTAATCGGTATTAAGTAGTAGGGACTTGAGTGATAGAGTTTCGTTTAGTGTTGCTCGTTGCATTTCCGTACAAACAGTAATTAACTAAGAGTCCCGCATAAGGGGAGAAAAGTAATTTGTATCCCTCACAAGGGGATAGCGTTGTTACCCGTATCCCACACTAGGAGATAGAAATACCGTATCCCGCACAAGGAGATAGTAAGCAATCCCAAACCAGGAAAAGTGTTTCGTTCCGTTTCCCAACCACCGGGAACGCATGCTTTAAGTAAAAAGTAGTGAACTCACATTTGCTTTGCTCGGTAGTTAATTTACTTGTGGTACGTTGGTCAACCATACCCTATTATGGTTATTAATATTCATTAGGTTCGTATGCAAGTAATGTCACGCATAATCCTACACGTGTCTAACACATAGCACGTAAGTCATACCAGCATATACGTTATTGGGCCTATACTAGCATATAAACAGTTGAACAGTAACAATTAAACATTAATAGTAGCACACAGCCCAAAACATTAGTTTATGCGGCCCAATAAATAAGCAAGGAAGCCCAGTCGAAACCGGGTGGTCTCGACTCGGGACCAAGAGATCTCGAGTCACAACCATGAGATTCCGAGTCGCAATCTAAGTGGTCTCGAGTCGTGCACTTCTGAGTTGCAACCTTGAGGTCTCGAGTCAGGCTTGAGTCGAGATCAGAAGGTCTCAAGTCGCAACCATGCCGGTCTCGAGTCCTTACGTGTGAAGTGTCTGGTTTCGAGTCGCAATCTCGGATGAAACAGCTGCTGAGTCGAAACCAATGATGAATCCACTGGTATCGACTCGCAACCACTGTGGAATCTTTCTAGAACCCTTATCCAGTTTGTACGAACCAATCATCTTTCCTTAACATGTTTTCATACACCGTACAATTACCAAAATGGATCAAACACAACCATTTCAAATATTTTCATATCATTCAAGTAGTTCATCATCAGGATTCTTAAAATTTATCAAAACAGATTCAATCTTATGGTAACACAGCATCATCTATCACGGTTTTACCAGCACAATAGTAACATTCATTATTCATATAAAAACCCCTAAACAATCATTAATGACAAGAACAAATCCCATTTTATGATTTTTAATCCTGGGTATAAACTTATATTCTATTAATAGATTTTCATCATTATTTTAACCTTTTCGTAATGTCTAAACGATATTCGAATCAAGGTTTTAACACTAATCCCCAACACGTTATCACGAAGTATATCAGCACACATACCATCAGATATTTTACCACTATATACTCTAAACAGTATTCATCATTCCAACTCAACAATTTCAACTATCACAACCATAACTATATGAAAAAATCCCAAACCAAATTAAATCCACCGAACATACAGAACAGTTATGAAATCATTATTTAACCCTACTTTCAATAACAATTTATCAATTCTTTATAACTTAACCGGGACTTATAAACGCATGCCATTTATACATATTGGCCAAAATGGTTAACTACTGTATGCACTCACAACTTCAAAACATCTCATTTCTCTATTTGATTCATATACAGAATACATACATTAACAAATATTTAAAGGTAACAAATACCTCACCGACCGAGGGGCTGAAGGAACGAAAGGAATGCACGAGCAGTCCCTGCTTCTGATCTGGACCGAGTTCACTTCTTGAATCGAAACCCAATCTGCTCTAACATTGAACCGAACAGACCTGGAGCTTGCAACGAGACCCGGTCCTGCTGACTCGTTGACCGGACCAAACACCATCAGCAATAGAAGCTATCGAACCAAAAACACCACCACTCGAATCTCCACCGTCGTCGCTGTGAAACGTCACTGCCATCGCCACCGCGAGCGGCAGCGCTGCCGCCTGAGATGGTGCTGCCACCGTCGTCTCCTTCTCATCTGCTCACTCTCTCCTTCAATCTTTTGATCTTCGTCACCGGGAAAATGAGAGTACGGGGGGTGTGCACCGGCTCCTTCTTGGCTGCCGATGTTCAATCGAGAGGGAGGATTGGGAGTGGTGAAGGGGTTAGGCTCGGTTGAGGGTGTGTGACGTCGGAGAGGGAAGGGCACCAGCCGGAATCCGATTTCCGGTCACCGGGGATCTGAACGAGGGAGAGGAGGAGGTTCAGGCACTTGTGCGGCTGTCTTGTTGTTCTAGGGTTTTTAGAGAATTTGAATAAATAGGCTAAGGTTTTAGGTTTAGGGAGTGGGCTTGGGCCTAGCCCGAGTGCGAACCCGTTTAAACAACTACGCGTCTCGCTTAAACCGATTGGCGAAAATAAATGAAACTCTCGTCGTGGATTATTATTATATTTTTTTTATAAAATAATGACGATAATAATACTAATAATAATAATAAATAATAATAGTGAATACGAGCGTTAATAAAATGCTCGTCTCTCGACGATCAGGATCAAGGGTTCGAGTTGTCACACCCGTGTCCGCTGGGCACGACCCCGTGTGCAGAAGCGTATCTGTACTATCAAAATTTGCTTGGATTCTGCGAATCTTAGAGTTGACCACGGCCCCGTGTCCGCTGGGCACGCCCCTGTGGTGGGTGATAGAAGCTTCTACAACTTTGTCTTTTCTGCAGACACTTGGGCACGCCCCCGTGCTCAGTGAGCACGGGGCGTGTTCAGCCTTCTGTTCTCTTGTTCTTGCTTGGGGGGATGCTGTCGAGGGGTCGGGCATGCCACGTTTATTCTTTTTCTTGTATTATTGTTAGATTTAGCTGCATTTTTGCTTCTTTTGTTCAATTAAGCTCTTCTAACCCTGAAAATACAAAAGGAAGACAAAAACACACTTTTTCCAACATTAGTACTAAAAAAAGGGTTAGTTTTATGCCACAATTGATGTAATTAATATGTTGCATTTTACACACATCACCCTATATGTAAGCTACTAAACTACGTATACCGAATACTTTTTCGACTTGTTACATCGTTGTTGCCCCATTTGTCAATGTCTATCATCATTAACGGTTTGCCAAGGCCTATTAGTTCACGACCGATCCTCTCCAGGCACGGTGTGAGGTTGGTGAAACCTAAATAGCGCTATCAACTAATATCCCGTTCGCCAGGCACCAACGACTAATCAGTATAGATAGTGGGGCTTCGTGATAGAGTTTCGTTTAGTACGTTGTTCATGAAATATAAACAGTAAATAACCGTATTCGCAAAGAAAGTTTGGGAAGAGGTCCTCAGGTGGGTCAAAATTTCATCGAGCATCACGACGGATTCTCTAAAATAATTGTTATTGGACGTAAATGAGTTACAGATGAGCCGCAATAAGAGGAGAGTAGTACACGCAATAACTCTGCAAACAGGGTGGAGTTTATGGAAAGTTAGAAACGATAAAATCTTCAAAGGAAAACCGGATGGGATACAATCGACAGTAGAAGAGATAAAGGAAATTTCTTTTCAAGGCATGATAACAAGATCAAAGTTTAAGGTAATTTCTTGGAATGAGTGGCGAAATTTTAATTTGATTTTGTAAGGCTTAACCGTGTTTTTTCTTTTTTCTTTTTTTTCTTTCTGTTGGTGTAATATGACTTCCTAGTGGCTTGCTGGGTGTCTGAATATTTTAAGGGGTTATAAAGTTCTGGTAGCTATTAAAAAAAATACACACTGAAGATGAAAACAAAATAATGAAATTAAATTGAGAATAAAAGTAGGCCGAGGAGCAGGCAACCATAGCCATGTATGTATCCATCCCAAGAAGCAAGGTTGACAAAAAAAGTGGATAAAACGAAAGTACAATGCAATGCATAAGGGTATAAACGTAATTAGCAATCTATCTAAAAGGTCAAGTAACATCGATCCAGCCTCTAGGATCACCTTTTCGGATCCAGCTACCTAGATTTCTCACTCACTCACTATTATTGTAAATGACCAAAATCCCCTTCCATTCCACTTCATATGCTGCATCTATCTGGCTGAAGCAGCTGTTCTGGTGTAGCAGCAGGGTCAAGATCCCAACACCCATCTGGCAAGTTGAGAGCTTGACCTTTCAGCAAACAAGCTGGAACCTGGTGCGAAAACTGCACCATTTCTTTTATGGGAATTAGCCGAACCGCGCTTTTGTTAGGGTTTCTTTGATACAAACTCTTGTACCCCTCTAATTTCACCAATGGCGTCACACACACTCTAGCTTTTTCAGAATAATCTTCAAGAATTTCCACCATTTTGTATTTCCGCCTCTTGGACGTTTTCTTGTTCCAAACCGCCCATATATCCCCTCCTTGCGGGTAGATTTTAACACACCCTCCTTTCCCAGGGTTTTCTCGGCCCAAAAGATGAGAAAAAATGTTGACTTGATCAACAAACACAGAATGTGCAGCCTTGAAACTTCCACACGATTTATTAAGTCCAAATTCAGTGTCCGGTAATGAGTTTAAGTAAGTGATATGAAGCTGAAAGGGTTTCACAGATATGACTTGGCGAATCAGACAGTAAAGACGGGGCATCCCGTCTTCTTCGTCATATATAGACCATATCTGTCTGGACTTGAAGACTTCCTCAGATCGATCCGTGTCAAAATCATGAAAATCGGGATCAGGGATAGTTATCCCCATAGAACTACTTTTCTTGAGCATCTTTCCCTTCTTTTCGGCCTTCAAAGCAGAAGCCATTTTCATTTCTTTCAACTTCCCACGAATTACTGATCGAGCTTTATCGATTAACAACTTTCTGGCATCAATAGGAGGGGGGACCACGTACTGTTTGCTTGAAATTTCAATTTCCATTTGAATGAGTTACTACCGAATCCGCTTCGGTTTTTTCTCCATTTTCTATCTTTCTTTTCTTAGGAGGCCGGCCCATCCTAGGAGCCACGGTCTTAGCGGGCCCCGTCGTCTGGTGTCTCCCGTTCACTTTTTGCCTACCCGTGTTGACAGATTTCGAAGCTAAACCGTTAGGATCTAGAGTAGATGAACCGGGATAAGTACTCCATTGAGAGGATACGGTCCCTGCATACTCGTACCCTTGTGCAGGAAGAATAACCGATGAACCGTTGCCTGTAAAACATACTGATGTGCTTGGCACGTAGGGGCCTGGATTATACGTATGATTAGCATAACCATTTTCAGACGTATATGACCATGGAGCATAAGTAACCGGAGCTGTTCCTGTTTCAACAGCTACGAAAACCCCTCGACAGTTCTTGCACGGAAGTCGTTTATTCACTTACTTTCTAAGATACTCATATTGTACCCGACACAAGGTGCACACAGTCCAAAACGTGTCGAACCTTGAAGACGTCTCTGAACTCGAAACACCAGCCGACAAGTGCTTATTTCTTTTGGCATCATATGAGCTTCTTCTCACGTTATCAGATAACACAGCCCATGCTTCGGACACGAGTTTGAAAGCTTCATTAGCTCCAACGGTTTTGTTTTTGTCAGGGTGAAAAAGAACAGCCATCTTTTTGTAACGTTTTTTCAGTAATGATTTGTCGGCAGATGGATCTAATCCAAGAACTGAATAGAAATCAATTTCTTGATTCATAGTAGCCGCATATATTTCAAATGTAGCCACCATTTGAGAGATACCCTCGAGTTGAGGGCATAGAGTTTGAGCCCGTAAAGCATAATGTTTTGCCCCCTGGAAAATCCTTCACTAAAAATAACTTCTCTGCATTCTCTTTAGCTCTAAAAGCTTCTTCTATAGTTGGATCCATCTCTAACGTTCAACCCTGTAACAAATCAACAATCTTTCAAAAGTGAACAAAAATGATATCTTGATATGGCGCTTTCAACATTTAAAACTAGTATTTATATTAAAAGTCAACAAAAACTTATAATAATTTCCCGTCTCTTTATAGCATAAAACTAGAAATGCAGGATAATTTTTTTATTTTTTTAAAGTAAAAAAAATTCATATATTTCAGTCACATACTTATGGGTAACTTCAATCTTCAACATCAAGAGTTTGCACAGATTATTACCAAATCAACAACCTTTGAATAGTGCACAAAAATGATATCCCAATATCACGTACGCAAAACAGGTAAAATCAAATAAAAAATTATAATTTCCCAAACTCTTGATAGTATAAAACTAGAAATGCAGAATAAATTTGCAAATAAAATAGTAACAATTCATGAGTCACACGGATAGGGTAACTTCAATCTTCATCATCAATTAAAAGTTTGCACAAATTACCAAATCAACAACCCCTGGGAAATGCAGAACCAATGAAACAGTAACACTTGAATCATCCATCATCAATTAAGAGTTTGCACAAATTACCAAATCCAGCTTCATCCACCCATGGATCACATACCCTTCCACCACAAAACTTTGTAAACAGGTTAACTACAAAATCCCCCAATCATTGACAATCAAACATAATCACAACCCTAACAGTAACATCTCAGCTCAAATATAAAAAACAAAAACTCCGAAAACCCTAAAAATAATTCAACATCTACACACCTGAATCTGCATCTAACACCACGTGAACAGCAGCTAGATCTCAAATCCGTTAGCGGATTCCTCTAACTTTGCTTCAGATCTACGATGGAGCTTAACTTTTGTAAAAGTGAAAATAAAACTTAACCTTTAAATAATTATTATTTATACTAAAATAAAATAAATATTAGGGTATTGGGTAGATTTTAAACCCCAAAATAAATGCTGTTGAGAAATTCCGGTAACCGGCGGGAGGAGTTGGATATTCCGGCCAGAAGCCGATGAGAAACACTATTTTTTTGTATAAAATTAAAACTTTGGTAGTGTAAATACGTGAATAATAATAATAATAATACATGGTGTAATTGGATACATACAATTACAAACCAACAAAATAACAAGTGTGATTATTATTTACAACATATTAATTTGAACCCACAAAATTTAATTTGTATATGAGTAAATTAAAAAACTGTCATTTATGTATGTCGCTTATTGCAAACTTTGTTCTTTGTCTTCAATAATTACAGAAAACGTACTTGATGTTTGCAAACTCTTTCATGTTACGTCCTTTAGTCCTAACACAGTTAGTTATCATGGTTAAATTTGACTAAGTCAACCCCACATAAGGGTATTTTGGTCATTTTATCCTAAATGTTAAAATAAATAATCTATAAAATCAATAAATAAAATAATTTTAAAATTATAGATGTATACATAGTTATAAATATATACAGACTAATGTCTTCTCCTTCTCTCTCTAACTATCCTACCCCCACCACCACAACCCACAACCCACCGCCACCACCACCGATCTGCCACCACCACCACTTAACCTGCAAGTTTACTCTGCTCCAAGCCAATTTTCCGGCAAGTTTCAAACCAGTTTTCCGGCAATCAAATCATCAAGCTTATTGAGGAGCTTACTCATCTCACTCAAAGGCTCTGTTCCAAACCAGTTTTCCGGCAAGATTCCAATTGATGTCGTTTTCGGCTGAGAACAATCAGCTTTCTGGTCCGTTGCCGCTACACCACCCTAATTTTTCACTTTTTTTGCAGTTTATTGAAACATCGTGTTTTTTACATTTAGGGTTGGTGGTTCGATTGAGGTGTGATTGAATAGAAAAGTTAGATTTGTTTCAAATTTTGATGTTGGTTATATGGAGATGAACAGATTTGATGGAGGTGGTGGATGGTATCTAGCCGAAGATGGTGATGGTGGATCTGCAACGAAACTCTGTTTGTAAATATGTTGCAGAGAGAGAGAGAGAGAGAGAGTTAAAAGGAAGTCAGTTTTTATGAATCTTTTTATAGATTTAGATGTCGATTGGAGTTGTTTTTATCAGCACCTTTTAACCCATGGTAATTACTGTGGGGTGTAGATACAATAATAACAAGTCAATAATAACAGAGTCTTCTTACTCCGATTGAAATCGTGTTCTTCCGCCGACGCGGCGAACGCTTCCAGCCATTATCGGAACCAACCGACGGCGGTGGTAGCGGCGGAGGCGGGCGGTGGTTGTGGTTGGGTGGCAATGGCCGGGTGGAAGTGGCTAGAGTGGGTGGTGGTGATAGGAGTAGGTAGTGGTGGTAGGGTAGAGAGAGAGAAAGAGGGAGAGAGAGTATGTATGTGTCTGTGTATATATTTATAGAGTTAATTACATACTTAGTCCCTGTGGTTTGCACAAAATAACATACTTAGGTACTAATAGTTTAAAATCACCTTCTAGGGTATTAACTTTTCATTTTGTAACGTTTGAGGTATTAACTTCTAGGGTATTAACATAGTTAGTCCCTGTGGTTTGCACAAAATAACATACTTAGGTACTAATAGAATGTCATTTTAAACCTACAAATAACGTTAATACCTCCAAACGTTACAAAATGAAAACTTAATACTCTAGAATGTGATTGTAAACTATTAGTACCTAAGTATGTTACTTTGTGCAAACCACAGGGACTAACTATGTAATTAACTCATATTTATATTAAAACATAATTATTTTATTTATTGTTTTTTATAATTAGTTATTTTAGCATTTAGGGTAATGGTATACGTTAAATTATACATGTTTTTATACCCCAAAACAATTCCGTTTTACGCGTTTTTGACCGAAAACACAACGTTTAGGTGCCAAATCCGGTACTTTTATATTTTCAGGTCTTAAACAGAGCATAAAGGAAAATTCTGATGAAAGCGAACAAATTCTGATGCATTTCTGATGAAAATGGCAAAAAACTGATGACTGCCAGGTGTGGCACGACCGTGCCACCAGCGGCACTACGGTGCCGATGCTCCAATCTCGGAAGCACTGCCAGTGCGATCAGGAGTGCCGAATGATTCTCGGGCCGCACGACCGTGCCACCCGAAGCATGACCGTGCCGAGGCTTGACCAAGGCTTCTGATGACATGGCACTACCGTGCCACCAGCGGCACTACCGTGCCGATCTGCTGGCCCAAGCAACTTGTCCACTAGTCCACTTAGCTGACTCGGGATCGCTGAAACTGACGTCACCCGACAACATCTGACCGCACGACCGTGCCAAACTGAAAATTGCCTATAAATACATCCATTCGCTACTGGTTCAAATGTTGGGTTTTTCTCCATGTTTCTGGGCAATTTCTGGGTTCTGAAGCACTCCTGATCAGACCCATTTGAAGCACCAAGATCGCGTGGAAGCATAACCGATCCAACCCATCAATTCCTTGCTTGTTTATGGTTCGATTCCTTGTTCTTGAACATGTATTCTGATCATTTTGCAAGTTATGAGCTGATGTTAGTTTATGTTTAATGTAGTTTATGTAATAATAGTTATAAACTTGTTTCTTGAATAATCTTTATGTTGTAATCTTGTTTATATGAAACTTAAGTACTTTTTCATGTTTGAATCTTCATGATTATATAACGAACGTTTCATTGATGTTGAGTTCTTGATTATGTTTGATTATTTTGGATAATGAATCTGTGGTTAGTGGGATGGTAACTATTTCTTGATTAATCACTTCTTTGTAAACTTGTTTACACCATGAGACTCGAGAGAGGTATTGGTTTTATCTAAGATATATCTTATTTTGATTAGGAATACTGTCTTACACGTAAGGGTTCTAACGAATTATATGGTGTTGATTACATGTTCTTGTATGCGGTTTATGATCCTTGTTTAGTAGTTTTGGTCTAAAATTGCTGACATGGTAGATTTGTGTTCAAGACTTGTAAAGGTGAAATATGTTGTTATATGATCTACTTAAATGCTTATCCTCGTGGCTGTATTGTGACCATCGGTATTGCTTTCTTTGATAAGTGAGGTTAGAAAACTCCTAGCGGATGACTAATCTATCTTTAAAGGTTTACATGAATGAATATCAATAGCTCGCTAAAGAATGATTTTAGGTGGTTAACGTGTGTTTATCGCGTTAACTTTCCAAAGAAGCATCATGTTAGAAAACTCCTAGCGGATGACTAACTGTCTCGAAATTGGAAAATTGATTAAGTGCTTTTGTGACATATGTGATATAGATAACATGTTTAGGTTGTTTGTGAAACAAGATATTAGTATACTTTTATTTTAGTTGTAATTTAGATAACTTAGTTAAACAACCATTCACTTATCCTTTTATCTGGTAAAATACTAACAAAGATCCAGTACATTATAACGCCCGTGTTCCATGGATCGATATCTGGCTCTTACCAATACTTTGCTACATATATGACGGGATACACTTGTCCTTTGTTATGTGTGTTTTAATGTTAAGGTATAAACCATTTTTATAAATATAAAACGCACTTCGCTGGGCGCCTGAAGATACTGTAAATAGATGTATATAACCGCCCACGTTAAGTTTTTGGCGCCGTTGCCGGGGACACAGCGAAATTTATGGAACAATCCGAGTTATTATTTTACCAGTGTACAAACTGTGAATACCTGTGAATACTTGTACATTTTGTATTTATTTTGTTTTCTTTTATGTTGCAAACTTGTGAATACCTAGCCTGGCACGCCCACTAGGACTAACTTTTGACTAACTTTTCTTTTTCTGTTTTACTAACTAGTGAATACCTAGCTTGGTACGCCCACTAGGACTCACGTTTTACTAACATACTAACTTTTTATTTATTTTTCGACTAACATTTTTTTTCATTTTTTTATTTATTTAATTCAGTTATGTGTTCGGAATCGAACCATTTTCTTTTATTCTTTCATTTCAGTTATTTTAATTCAGTCATTTCATTTCTGTACTTCATTTATTTATTTCATTCCAGTACAGTTATTTCAGTATTTTATTTATTTCAATTCAGTCATTTTATTCCTGTTTATATTTATATTTATGCCCGTGTTCGGAATCGAACCGCATATATACTTATATATTTATTTATTTATTTCATTTATTCTTTTATTTCAGTTACATTTATTCATTCTTGTTCATTTGTTTATTTAGTTAACTGCTTATTCATTCATTTATTTGTACTCAATTGTTATTTATTTACTCCACGAAAATAAAACTTTCTGATAAAATCATCAGATTTTCTGGTAAATTCTGATGAATTTAACAGATTTTCTGATGGATTCTGATAAACCCATTTGATTTTCTGAGACAAAAATTTTCAATTCTAATGAATTTACCAGATTTTCTGGTAAATTCTAATGGATTTATCAGAAATTCTGATGGTAAGAAGATTTTTCATCAGATTTTTATCAGATCTTATCAGATTTTCTGATATATATAAAAAAAGAGAGTTTTCGGATGTAAATAAGTAAATAAACAGGTAAATAGTTATATAGTTATGTATAATAAATTGTATATATATGTATATAATATAATAGTATTATTATTTATATTTATATTTATATTACTTATATTATTATTATGTTAGTTTTTTTCTGTATAATGCATTCCTTTTTACTTGCAAGTTAATGTCCACAACCCCTGTACCCGTTATTGCTGAGCTAGGCAACGAACTAGAAAATAACCTAAGAAGAAGTAGGCGGATTCGCGAAAGATCACTTGTTATTGCACAAAGGATTGCGGCCGCAATCGACGAACCAGTGATACTTTCTGACAGCGAGAGTTCAGAGGACGACACAGGAAGCATTATGGCAGAAGACGACCAACCTTTAAATGAGACCGGCCGTCCAGGAGGAGAGGGCTTGCTGCCGAGCATCGCCCGACCTACTATAGTAGCACCGAGTTTTGAAATTAAATCTAGTATAATGAACATGTTACAAAATTCTGTGCAGTTCGATGGAAAGGATGACGAAGATCCGGGTCGACACATTGCTTCATTTCTCGAAGTATGTTCGACTTTCAAAATACGAGACGTTTCTGAAGACGCAATCCGTTTGCGGCTCTTTCCATTCTCTTTGCGAGACAAAGCCCGATCTTGACTTTTATCACTTCCAGCAGGGTCCATCACGACTTGGAACAAGATGGCAGATCTTTTTATGCAAAAATACTTCCCTCCGGAAAAGACAGCTAAGCTAAAGAACCGTATCATGACATTCAAACAGGACGAAGGAGAATCTCTACACGCAGCTTGGGAGAGGTTCAAAGATCTTCTAATCGATGTACCACATCATGGGTTGTCCAAAAGACAACTTGTGTTGAACTTCTACCAAGGACTTAACTACGATTCACAAGAACGCATAGACGTATATGCAGGAGGCGATCTTGGAACAAAAACGCCAACGGAAGCCTACGCAATTATAGAGAAAGCTACCTTAAAGTCGAGTTCTCGTCACCGTGGAGTACGAAGTAAAGCATTAACTATTCCTGGAGTTCATCAAATGGATACATATACGGCTCTTGCAGCGCAGATCGGAGCTTTGGCGGCAAGGTTTGATCAAGCTCAGAATGTTTCGAAAGTACAATCGTCATGTGAGCTGTGTGGAGTGTCACACGAGCCAGGTACTTGTGAGCAGGGTGTTATATTTACTGGCCACGAAGAAGTGGACTATCTGGGCAATCAAATCAGGCCCCAAAATAACCCCTACAGCAACACGTACAATCCGGGGTGGAAGAATCATCCAAACTTTGGGTGGAAATCTAATTCTGGGAACCAAAACCCACTCGGATACACTCAGCGTGCTCCTATGCCACAACAGCCCCAGGCACAGCCTTACCAATCTCAGGGTCAGTCCTTCCAGCCACATTTCCATCATCAAGGCTCCGGGAGCAGTTCCCAGCCTCAAGCCTCTCAGAGTAACTCTAAGCTAGAGGAGATGATGACACAGCTGTTAGGAAACTTCAATTGTGCTAATCAGATAGCTGAGAACCGCTACCAACAACACCAGGAACGCTTCATGGCCCAAGAAGGGGAGATGCGGAGTCAGAAAGCTTCTATACAGACCATTGAGAATCAAGTGGGACAGTTGGCTAAAATGTTGTCTGAGAGACCCCCGGGTGGTCTTCCAGGAAACACGGAGCCGAATCCAAAAGGGCGTGTCAATGCCCCGCACGTTTAACGAGTGTGGAAGAGAAGGAGTCTAGCTATCGACTCGCTGACAAATTTAGCGGGCGTGTTTTCACACGCTAAGGGTATTTTTGTAAATATTAAATTTATCGCATTTATGTCCTTCTTCGTTAATTTTTCCTGTTTAACGTAGGTACGAACAAGTTCGATCCATAACTTTTGAAGTTTTGAAGTTAGTTTAAAGTTAAAACATTTAAAACCTTGCAAAAATGGTAAAATCTATTGAGAAAAGGAGTTGAAGAGCATTCTGTTGCTTCTGTCTATAGAATGTACAGATGAATCATGGTCGTGCACCTGATCCGCACGACTGTACACTTCATAATCACATCTGACCATGAACAATGTGCATAAGGTGGTCGTCGGACATGCAATACCGTGTGGACCGAGTGCACTACCGTGCACAGTGGCACAACGTTGCGAACCACAGTACACAGGTTGATGCGCACGTCCGTGTATGACTTTTTAGCAACGGTAATTTTTCACGATGTAAAAATAACTTTTCTGCAAAAGACCCTTCAAAATTACTAACACTGGCCGCACACCCGTTCTTGGCTCTCCCACTCCTAAAAACAATCAATTTTTGAAAGGATTTAACTCAAATCTTCAATCAAGATATGATTCCTTACTTGTTTTTAGTGAGTGTTTATTTTTGTTTAATAATGGATTTGGTTTTACTCATCTAACGGTTTGATCAGTAGTAGTGTTTGCTGTTTTAGTTAAGTGACGTACTTGGCAGGTTTGTAAGAAATGCACACAGAGTTGAGAAGGCTTCAATTCACCAGGTCTATTCATACGAATCTACTTCAACTCTGAGGGAGTACCTCTATCCTTTTTCACATTATTAGTTTAGCTCTTCATAATCGCTTAACTAATACGTGTTTCACATTGGGGACAATGTGAAGTTCAAGTGTGGGGAGGCGTTAAGGTTAACTTTGTTTGTCTTTTCGTTCTTAAAAAAATACAAAATACAAAAACTGTGACAACCGGTGATTTACGACTCTTAATTACGTGATTAACAGGTGATTAACGTGATAATAAATAGTGTTTACAGCGCAAATTAACTTAATTAGGCCTTTGGAGTGCCCAGGAACGTTTATCCGACTTATAGTGCGCGAACGGTGGTTTACAGAGAAACCTGCTGAATATTACTCGACAACGAACTGATACCGTACAAGATACTGACAACGCCGACAAATATTAAATTTTTACGATACATTTTAGCTTCGTAATTAAATTTTAGTGACTACAGTCGAAACCGGATCGAAAAACGGATTAAAGACGGCAACGATGTAAAGTTTCGCGATCATTACCGTTATCAATGCGCGAATGCGACTACGATGGATACCGACATTATTTTTACACATTTTTAACTCTGAAATATTATTCTACTAGGCTACGGTGGTTTCGGTTTTAAAAATGTATCTTGTAGGGATTACAGGCCATTTACACATGAGATGGGCTTGTTGGCCCTAGGCCCAAGCCCAAAGCCCACTTCTCATGACCTTAGTACATAAAGGGGTCCATACCCCTAAATTTTGTTTCATTTTATGCAGACATTTAACAATCAGACAACATACACACTCTCATATGCTCTCACACTCTCCGGTGACATAACCGGCGGAGCCGGCCGGTGCGCGGCGGCGCCGCCGCCGGTGGCGGAGCTCCGGCAGCCCTCTTCTCCGGCCACACACCCCCTTCACCCTCTGATTCTCCTTCGATCTACACCCCCACCCCCTTTGCGATTCTGAAACGGACCACCACCACCACTAACCGGTGGTGGTGCGGCAGTGCGACACAGAGAGAGACGGAGAGAGAGACTGAGATGCGAGAGAGAGAGAACTGGCGGTCGAAGACTCGGACCGCCGGTCGGTTCATTTATCCGGTGGTCAACATGTTTATCCGACGGGTTTTAGACGAAGGTGATGACGATGATGTTTGATGATGAAGGCTGAGGCTGAAGGCGATGGTGGTGAGCGGTTACGACGTCTCGTACCGGTGGTCCCTGTATCAGACCAGTGGTCCTTGCTTTGGTCCGTCGGGTTTCACGAGTAGATGAATGATTGATAATGTTTGGGTCGGGTTTTTCAATCGGGTGATGTCGGGTTCAGATTTGAGGTATGTTCGAGTGACGATGTTACAGACTTCGAGTTTCGGTTCGAACCCGGGTGTTGTTCGGGGTCAGATTTCGGGTCAAAGTTGTTTGGTTTCGACTTCATTTAGGTTTTGGGTGCGGCTTGCGTCTCGGCTTAGACTACACGGGTCAAACTGGTCAGCGGGGGTGGTCGACTCGGTCAAACCGAGTAAACCCAGTTGACTCGGTCAACTCAGTGAGTCGATTCGGTCAACCCGGTCAAACGTGGTTCCGGTCAGATGGTCAACGGGTTCGGTTCAATCAACGAGGGTCAGCGGCAGTTCGGTTCGTGGTCCGGTTGACTCGGTCAAACCAAGTCAACTCAGTAAAACCTGGTCGACTCGGTCGACTCATGTAACATCTGTGCTTGTAATCATTATGAACAGTTCAATTATCAATAAAACAATGTTATTTGATCCCAATGATTGTTTGGTTGTGTTTTACATTTTTCATGTTTTGACTTTTATGTAATTTCAAACTCTATAGCGCTTTTTGGAGATTTATACGCAAACTGGTGCGTAAACGTAATCAGTTTGATGCGACAAATACTCCAGAACATCAACATATACTTAACATACCTTAAATAACCTTTACATAACTTAGAAATAAGTTTCGAAGGCTTTGGTATGGCAAAAACAAGATTTATTCGTCTACAGGGACTAAACTTGACAAACTGCGAAAGTATGCCAATTTGAACTGTAACGAACATTCCGGAACATGACCATAAGTTAAACACACCTTAAATATCCTTTACATAGCTTAGGAATAGGCTTTAAGGGGTTCGGTGCGCTAAAATAAACTTTTGGGTCATTCAGGGACTAAAAGTGTCAAAAAGTGCACAAGATTGCACTTTTGCACATAACTCACGTTCTGAATACATCTGGACATCCAAAAATTTATGTAAGCACTAAAATATTTTAGTTTAGTGTTTGGCATGAGAAAAATCCATTCGTCACGCAATTTGGATCGTTTTTCACGCTTATGCGCATTCCGTCGTAATTAACCGAACAACGCGATTGTACGGCTAAACGAACCGACATCCGGCATATTTTTGAGCATGTTTCATGTTCCCTATACTTTAACATCCTTGTGAAGCTTAAAAAAGGGCTTGACGGGTGTTAGAAGTGCCAAAACACGACGATACGCGCTCAGGAACCAAAACTGCAAAACTGCAAAAAAAAAATATAAAAAAAAATAAATAAATAAAAAAATGCAGCAAAAAGCCATTTTAAACATAAGTTAGCAGCCCCTAACACTTCCCAAAGGTCAAGTGCCACATGTTAATCTCCTATGGTGGCCAAAATTAGTTACCACAACATTTTGACAAGTGTACGGCCTAGATCGTGCCCCTTTTTCCAAGAAACGATCCTAACGGTTGTGGGTTTACTATAAATACCCAACCCATTTTCACTCATTCCTCACTAGAATCTGATCTAAAAGACTCTAAGTTGAAACCATTGTTTCATACCTGAGTTATTTGGATCTAGATTAGCATTCGGGGACCTTTCGTAAGTATTCTTTCGTTCTTTTATCGCTTTCGAGTCCGAAAGTCAAACTTTGTTTGACTTTCTGCATTGACCAGTTTATGGTCGATGCGAAGTTCGTTTGAACTTCATAACGTGAGCGTGATCACGATGGTTATAGTCCCTAGTGACTATACCTACTGATTACCACGTTATCTAGGCTCAGTGACGAGTCGTAGTTTCGGTCAGAATACGTATTCTTGCGTATTTTGTAACCAAACTACTTATGGGTATCAAAACCGTTTGTTTTGATACCAAACCTGTTTTCTAAACTTAGTTAAGCATGTTTTAACATGCTTAGCTCGTCACTTTTAGTTGTGCTTGTATAGGGTCGTAAGGTAAGCGATCTAAACAATCGCTTATACTTTCGAACCCGACCCATTTGGTCGATCATTAGGATCCGACCAAATACATTAGGTGACCATAGTATATAGGGAATAACCCTCTGAGGTTATACCTTATGGTCGCTACGTTTAAGTAGTTGTATGATAGGTAATTTATATGCCTTAGGTAAATTACCAAAATACCCCTTTATGCCAAAATTCATTTTTAAACATATGTAACATAACTTTTGACATCTAAACTGATTTGACAACCATATTAGACATGTTAAGGCATATATTACTTGTCATAGGACTAGTTAGGCGGTCCGAACGCGTTTCACGCGAACGACGCGTTAAAGTAGCATAAGCTACCTAAACGGGTCGTAATGGGTCACAAGCACTTAGGATAGGTTTCATTTAGTATGTAGGCTTTGTTAAACCATACTACATGAGTTCCCATACTCATTTGGTTAACGAACCCTCATTCTATCCGATCTTCCGATTTAGGTCCGGTTTATTAATGTAGTTACCTATATTAGGTGCCGTTTGATATTCCGAGATCTCTAGCATTGCTTGGTGGTTATCTTAGGACTTCTGAGCAATCTCAAGTGAGTACATAGACCCCTCTTTTACTGTTTTCCAAACATTTTGGGGTGAAACACATGTGCCTACTTGTTACTTTCATGCTTTCCTGTTTTCACATCATATACCTGCTATGTTTGTTAGTACATTATAGTACATGATTTCATTACGTTTCATGCTATGTATGTCCATTGTGTGCATATTTAGTACATTGTTTTACATTACATTTCTGCTATGTATGTTAACTGATAGCATGCTAGCACATTGATTTACATGACTTTTCTGCTTTGTATGTTAACTTAGCATACTTAGTACATTGTTTTTATATAACATGTTCACTTTTGCTATGACATTTGGTTTGCACAAACGAGACTATTATACGTTCATTAACATTAGCTACGCCGCTCGGTAGTAAGTACTGGTACCATAGGACTTGACAAACCCCATTCCTGACATCCCGGGTTTGTTTGGATGTAAGGAATGACTGAATCCGAATACAATTCTTTTGATAACCTTGACTGAAAGGGTTATCCGACTGTCTCAAGGCTTGAATGTATGCGTTAACTTACCACATAAATGTTTGTATCAATGTAACATGTATTACTTTGCGAAACATAACTTTTTGATACATTCAAAATACTTTGTTTTGTACATTTCTACATTTGGACTATTTGACAATACTTTACTTACAAGACATAACATTTGTTACACATTACTTGACTACTTTTGGACTATCAACATTTGACATGGTTTATACAAGGACTTTTGACAATTGGTTTAAACATAGACATTATACATTGTTGGTTGGTTAAGTGACTTAAGTAACGAAATGTGAGTAATATGATACAAGCATGGTGGATACGCCGCTGGTACTTCCTATATATAAGTGTTTGTATTATATTACATATCATAGCGTTATTTAAATCATTGATTTTGGACTTATACATTTTATACAAGTAACATGTTTTCACAAGACTTTGTTTTACAATACGGTTTATTTTATACAACTCATTTTACATGGTTATTCATTTAACCATACCTTATTCTTTTACTTATACATATCATCTAAACTTATTGTTTTTCAAGCGATTTACAAAACAAAATCAAATTACAAGGTTCATGACTAAACATTTCTTAAACTTAAGTCATGAATCCTATTTTCACAAAACCTATGTATCTCACAGGCATTTTTATGCTGACGTACCTATTTTCACATGTGTTTTCAGGAGCTTTTCCGTAGGATGACGATCATGACACTAGGGCGGACCTGTGCCTTAGAGATTTAAAACGAAGATAGACTATGTTTAATTATGTTAAAAACTCTTTGATTCCTGTTTAAAACAATGAAACTCTTGTGTTTATAAATAAAATACAACTTTGAATGCCATGGTTATGAAACAATTAATTCTGTTACAACACTCCCCGACGTTTTCCGCCACGTCTTGTATGTTATACGTGGTCGGGGTGTGACAGAAGAGTTGGTATCAGAGCCAATGGTTATAGGGAATTAGGTTATTAGTAATGCTTTGACCTAGACTATAACCTTTCTAGGACCCTAACACAAGTTGTCTTGTGTTTAGATTTTAAAATATGTACATCACCTATCCTTAGGTGATTATCAAAACAAGAAACCAAATTTTTCGAAACGATTTTTGAAAAATAATCATCTGTTTTTGGATGATTTATTACAAGGTTTTGAACCCTCTTTTGTAAGGTTTTGAACCCTTCCAGTTTGACTAAATTTTTGGCCTTGTGCCTTCAAATTTTCAAAATCTCGTCAAAGTTTTGGGTTCTAAATAGTGTGAACACGTGCAAACTGGAAGAGTGAATGCCTGTATTCTGGGTTTTCTGTCTAGGCAAGCACTTCGTATACATCTCATCAGACGCGAGACCAGTTGTTCTTACCTGGGAATTCTTGGGATGAGTGTTCACTTATAGGCGAGCATGTCTTCGCAATACATTATTTTTGATCCATTTACTTTGATTAGTCACTGTGTGTCGTTTGTTTACTTTGTGATACGGACGAATGACCACCATCTTTGCTTTGGTTGATTTTGTTTCATCTCATTCTTTTCATCAAATCATCTCACTCGTTTCCTTTCATGTTCCTCTTTTAGAATGCCTCCTCGACGCGACAATCTGATTGCGACTGCCGAACTGGCAGAAATTATTGCGGAGCAGATGGCTGCTCAATTTCCAAATCTCTTTGCTCAATGGCACCAAGCCAACAACAACAACAATGCTCCATGCAAATACAAGGATTTTAACTCGGCTAAACCACTCAAGTTTAGTGGTTCTGAGGGAGCGACTGGGCTTCTTCAATGGTTTGAGAGCATTGAGAATACTTTCCGCCACGTGCAGTGTCTGGATAATCGCAAGGTCGAGTTTTCTTCGAGCGTATTTCAGAAGAGGTCTCTCACATGGTGGAACGGGGTTATGAGAGACAGGGGTGCAGAAGTTGCTCTAGCACAGACATGGGCTCAACTCAGGGCCCTTATGATGAGGGAATTATGTCCTCGCCATGAACAGCGAGCGTTGGAGAAAGAGTTTGATAATTTGAAACAAGATAGTGGTGAGCACAGGGCATATACTGACAGGTTTGAGGAGTTGAGTCTGCTTTGCCCAACTATGGTTACCCCACTCGACAAGGCTATCGAAAGGTACATCGACGGCCTACCTGACTCAGTACAAGACATTCTTACTGGGAGTAACCCTACCATACTCCGTCAGGCGATCGAGTTATCCGCGACATTGACTGAGTCGCAGGTTCGAAAGGGGAAGCTGCACAAAAAGGGTGACAAGGGTAAGAAGCAGGTGTCTGATAAGGAAGATAGCAAGAAAGGTCAAAACAAGAAGGGAAAGAATTCTGGAGGGTCTAGGAAGCGGAAGGCTTCCCAAAACTATGTCGTTACTGCACAGGCCCAAGCTGCACCAAATCAGCCTGCGCAACCACTAGCCAAGAAGCCTTATCTTGGCAATGCACCTTTGTGCAACAGGTGTAACGGCCATCATCAACCACACCTCCAGTGTCGTCAGTGCACCAACTGCGGAAGGCCTGGTCATCTTGCTGCCACCTGCCGCATTCCTGTTAACCAGAACCAGGCAGTTCAGAACCAAGCACAACAAGTTGCTCAGCCTCTTGCTCAGCAACAAGGTCAAGCTGCACGACCTCATTTTCCTCCTGGTTCGTGCTATAATTGTGGGGATCTGACCCACTACAGGAACCGGTGCCCAAGGCTAGCCAACCAGAATCAGAATGCGAACCCGAATCAGGCTCAGGCTCGAGGACGAGCTTTTAACTTGAATGCCCAAGAGGCGCAGGCGGATGATAACGTGGTGAACGGTACGTTCTTTATTAATAATCAGCCTGCATCTGTTCTTTTCGATTCTGGTGCCGACAAGAGTTTTGTGTCATTGTCTTTTGAGCCTATGCTTCGCGTGTCTAGAACGAAACTAGGTAAACCTTTGACAGTAGAAGTTGCTAGTGGTGAACCCATTGTTCTTGATTCTGTTCTTCACAACTGCCAGTTAAACCTTAACGATCATCTTTTTCCTATCGACCTCACGCCGATGCAACTTGGAAGCTTCGACGTTATTGTGGGTATGGATTGGTTATCCAAGCATCGCGCAGAGATAGTTTGTTCTGAGAAGATTGTTCGTGTGCCGCTTTCGACGGGGGAGATCCTACAGGTTCAGGGTGAGAAACCTTCCGGTGGTCTCAAATTCATGTCTTGTTTTAAAGCTCGGAAGTATCTGCGGAAGAACTATGTGGCCTTCTTAGCACATGTTACAGCAGATAAAGGCAAGGGTAAGCCTATTTCAGATATTCCTGTCGTTCGGGATTATTCTGAAGTTTTCCCTGAAGAGTTACCTGGTCTACCTCCAGCACGCCAAGTCGAGTTCCGCATTGATCTCGTACCTGGTGCAAATCCCATTGCCAGAGCTCCATATCGTCTTGCACCGTCTGAGATGCAAGAGTTGTCTAAGCAGCTTCAGGAGCTCTCTGACAAAGGTTTTATCCGTCCTAGCTTTTCACCCTGGGGTGCTCCCGTTCTTTTTGTCAAGAAGAAGGATGGATCCTTTAGGATGTGTATCGAATATCGTGAGCTTAACAAGCTTACCATCAAGAATCGATATCCCCTACCGCGCATAGACGACCTCTTTGATCAGTTACAGGGCGCTTCTTATTTTTCGAAGATTGATCTACGTTCCGGATATCATCAACTTCGGGTGCATGAAGAAGATATTCCGAAGACAGCGTTCCGTACTCGTTATGGACATTACGAGTTCACAGTCATGCCATTCGGTTTGACTAATGCTCCTGCTGTTTTCATGGACTTAATGAATAGGGTCTGCAAACCTTATTTGGATCAGTTCGTCATTGTTTTTATTGACGACATCTTGATTTACTCCAAGACGCGAGCTGATCACGAGCAACATCTTCGTCTTACTTTGGAACTCCTAAAGAAAGAGCAACTTCGCCAAATTCTCCAAGTGCGAATTTTGGCTTAAAGAAGTTCAATTTTTAGGACACATCATCAAAGAACAAGGTATTCATGTAGATCCCTCCAAGATCAGCGCGATCAAGGATTGGGATACGCCTACTACTCCCACTGAGGTTCGTTCTTTTCTTGGGCTAGCGGGTTATTACCGACGCTTCATTGAGAACTTCTCAAAGATTGCAGTTCCTTTAACTGCTCTAACTCAGAAAAACAAGCCCTTTGAGTGGGGATTCAAACAAGAGGGAGCTTTTCAAAACTTGAAGCAGAAGCTTTGCGACGCGCCTGTTCTAACTTTGCCTGAGGGCAATGATGATTTCGTCGTTTATTGCGATGCATCTAAACTGGGTCTTGGCTGTGTTCTTATGCAAAGGAACAAAGTCATAGCATGTGCATCAAGGCAGTTAAAGATACATGAGAAGAACTACACCACTCATGATCTTGAGTTGGGTGCAGTTGTTTTTGCTCTAAAGATCTGGAGACACTATTTGTACGGTACAAAATGTGTGGTTTTCACGGACCACAAAAGTCTTCAGCATATCTTCAACCAGAAAGAACTCAACATGAGGCAACGACGTTGGGTTGAGCTTTTAAACGACTATGACTGCGAAATTCGCTACCATCCTGGTAAGGCGAATGTCGTAGCTGATGCATTGAGTCGTAAGGAACGTACTACGCTTCATTGTGTACGTGTTCAATCTGTTATTCAAGCTCAATCCGATATCCAAGCACGCATTTCTCAGGCTCAACAATCTTGTGTTTCACAAGGTTTAATGGATAAGGAATTTCCCTATCACATAACGCCTGCTTTGGAACTGAAGGACAATGGGTCGTATTACTTCATGGACCGTTTGTGGGTCCCAAGCCAGGATGATCTTCGTACCTTGCTTATGGATGAAGCCCATAAGTCTCGTTATTCTATTCATCCGGGCTCAGATAAGATGTATAAGGATCTTCGTATTCATTATTGGTGGCCTGGTATGAAGAAAGACATTGCCTTATACGTATCAAAATGCCTTACTTGTCTTAAGGTTAAGGCTGAACACCAGCGTCCTTCTGGTTTATTGGAGCAACCAGAGATCCCAGTTTGGAAATGGGAAAACATTACTATGGATCTTGTTACTAAACTTCCGCGCACAAAGAAAGATCATGATGCCATCTGGGTAGTTGTTGATCGTCTTACTAAGTCAGCGCATTTCTTGCCAATCCGTGAGGATTTTCCTGCTGACAGACTTGCTCAAATCTATGTGGATGAAATTGTAGCTCGACATGGTGTTCCTTTGAACATCATTTCTGACAGAGATGCTCGTTTCACTTCTCATTTTTGGAGAACCATGCAATCTGCTATGGGGACCCAACTTAATCTGAGCACAACTTATCATCCGCAAACGGATGGTCAATCTGAAAGAACAATCCAGACTCTGGAGGATATGCTAAGAGCTTGTGTGATCGATTTTGGTGGTAGTTGGGATTCATATCTTAAGTTGATTGAATTCTCCTACAACAACAGTTATCACACCAGCATCAAAATGGCTCCTTTCGAGGCTCTCTATGGTCGAAAATGTCGTTCACCAGTCTGCTGGAATGAGATCGGCGAGGCTCAACTTACTGGACCTGCTCTCACTTTAGAGACAACTGACAAGATAAAGAAAGTTCGTGATAACCTTCAGATAGCTAGAAGCCGTCAAAAGAGTTACGCGGATCCAAAACGCAAGGCCTTGGAATTTCAAGTCGGTGATCGAGTATTACTTAAGGTCTCACCTTGGAAAGGTGTGATCAGATTTGGAAAGAAAGGAAAACTTGCACCTAGATACGTTGGACCATTCAAGATCGTCGAAAGAATCGGGAAGGTAGCCTACAGACTTGAGTTACCTCCTGAACTTGGAAATGTTCATCCAACTTTTCACGTGTCCAATCTCAAGAGGTGTTTAGCTGATGAGAACCTCCACATACCACTTGACGAAATTCGTGTTGGTAAAACACTGAAATTTGTTGAGAAGCCAGTGGAAATCATGGAACGTGAAGTCAAGTGGCTCAAACGTAAGCGCATTCCTTTGGTCAAAGTTCGTTGGGAAGCTAAACGTGGACCCGAGTTTACTTGGGAACGCGAAGATCAAATGAAGGCGAAATATCCGCATCTTTTTCCACGAGTTTCCTCTAAATAAATTTCGGGACGAAATTTCCACAAGTAGGGGAGACTGTAACATCTGTGCTTGTAATCATTATGAACAGTTCTATTATCAATAAAACAATGTTATTTGATCCCAATGATTGTTTGGTTGTGTTTTACATTTTTCATGTTTTGACTTTTATGTAATTTCAAACTCTATAGCGCTTTTTGGAGATTTATACGCAAACTGGTGCGTAAACGTAATCAGTTTGATGCGAAAAATACTCCAGAACATCAACATATACTTAACATACCTTAAATAACCTTTACATAACTTAGAAATAAGTTTCGAAGGCTTTGGTATGGCAAAAACAAGATTTATTCGTCTACAGGGACTAAACTTGACAAACTGCGAAAGTATGCCAATTTGAACTGTAACGAACATTCCGGAACATGACCATAAGTTAAACACACCTTAAATATCCTTTACATAGCTTAGGAATAGGCTTTAAGGGGTTCGGTGCGCTAAAATAAACTTTTGGGTCATTCAGGGACTAAAAGTGTCAAAAAGTGCACAAGATTGCACTTTTGCGCATAACTCACGTTCTGAATACATCTGGACATCCAAAAATTTATGTAAGCACTAAAATATTTTAGTTTAGTGTTTGGCATGAGAAAAATCCATTCGTCACGCAATTTGGATCGTTTTTCACGCTTATGCGCATTCCGTCGTAATTAACCGAACAACGCGATTGTACGGCTAAACGAACCGACATCCGGCATATTTTTGAGCATGTTTCATGTTCCCTATACTTTAACATCCTTGTGAAGCTTAAAAAAGGGCTTGACGGGTGTTAGAAGTGCCAAAACACGACGATACGCGCTCAGGAACCAAAACTGCAAAACTGCAAAAAAAAAATATAAAAAAAAATAAATAAATAAAAAAATGCAGCAAAAAGCCATTTTAAACATAAGTTAGCAGCCCCTAACACTTCCCAAAGGTCAAGTGCCACATGTTAATCTCCTATGGTGGCCAAAATTAGTTACCACAACATTTTGACAAGTGTACGGCCTAGATCGTGCCCCTTTTTCCAAGAAACGATCCTAACGGTTGTGGGTTTACTATAAATACCCAACCCATTTTCACTCATTCCTCACTAGAATCTGATCTAAAAGACTCTAAGTTGAAACCATTGTTTCATACCTGAGTTATTTGGATCTAGATTAGCATTCGGGGACCTTTCGTAAGTATTCTTTCGTTCTTTTATCGCTTTCGAGTCCGAAAGTCAAACTTTGTTTGACTTTCTGCATTGACCAGTTTATGGTCGATGCGAAGTTCGTTTGAACTTCATAACGTGAGCGTGATCACGATGGTTATAGTCCCTAGTGACTATACCTACTGATTACCACGTTATCTAGGCTCAGTGACGAGTCGTAGTTTCGGTCAGAATACGTATTCTTGCGTATTTTGTAACCAAACTACTTATGGGTATCAAAACCGTTTGTTTTGATACCAAACCTGTTTTCTAAACTTAGTTAAGCATGTTTTAACATGCTTAGCTCGTCACTTTTAGTTGTGCTTGTATAGGGTCGTAAGGTAAGCGATCTAAACAATCGCTTATACTTTCGAACCCGACCCATTTGGTCGATCATTAGGATCCGACCAAATACATTAGGTGACCATAGTATATAGGGAATAACCCTCTGAGGTTATACCTTATGGTCGCTACGTTTAAGTAGTTGTATGATAGGTAATTTATATGCCTTAGGTAAATTACCAAAATACCCCTTTATGCCAAAATTCATTTTTAAACATATGTAACATAACTTTTGACATCTAAACTGATTTGACAACCATATTAGACATGTTAAGGCATATATTACTTGTCATAGGACTAGTTAGGCGGTCCGAACGCGTTTCACGCGAACGACGCGTTAAAGTAGCATAAGCTACCTAAACGGGTCGTAATGGGTCACAAGCACTTAGGATAGGTTTCATTTAGTATGTAGGCTTTGTTAAACCATACTACATGAGTTCCCATACTCATTTGGTTAACGAACCCTCATTCTATCCGATCTTCCGATTTAGGTCCGGTTTATTAATGTAGTTACCTATATTAGGTGCCGTTTGATATTCCGAGATCTCTAGCATTGCTTGGTGGTTATCTTAGGACTTCTGAGCAATCTCAAGTGAGTACATAGACCCCTCTTTTACTGTTTTCCAAACATTTTGGGGTGAAACACATGTGCCTACTTGTTACTTTCATGCTTTCCTGTTTTCACATCATATACCTGCTATGTTTGTTAGTACATTATAGTACATGATTTCATTACGTTTCATGCTATGTATGTCCATTGTGTGCATATTTAGTACATTGTTTTACATTACATTTCTGCTATGTATGTTAACTGATAGCATGCTAGCACATTGATTTACATGACTTTTCTGCTTTGTATGTTAACTTAGCATACTTAGTACATTGTTTTTATATAACATGTTCACTTTTGCTATGACATTTGGTTTGCACAAACGAGACTATTATACGTTCATTAACATTAGCTACGCCGCTCGGTAGTAAGTACTGGTACCATAGGACTTGACAAACCCCATTCCTGACATCCCGGGTTTGTTTGGATGTAAGGAATGACTGAATCCGAATACAATTCTTTTGATAACCTTGACTGAAAGGGTTATCCGACTGTCTCAAGGCTTGAATGTATGCGTTAACTTACCACATAAATGTTTGTATCAATGTAACATGTATTACTTTGCGAAACATAACTTTTTGATACATTCAAAATACTTTGTTTTGTACATTTCTACATTTGGACTATTTGACAATACTTTACTTACAAGACATAACATTTGTTACACATTACTTGACTACTTTTGGACTATCAACATTTGACATGGTTTATACAAGGACTTTTGACAATTGGTTTAAACATAGACATTATACATTGTTGGTTGGTTAAGTGACTTAAGTAACGAAATGTGAGTAATATGATACAAGCATGGTGGATACGCCGCTGGTACTTCCTATATATAAGTGTTTGTATTATATTACATATCATAGCGTTATTTAAATCATTGATTTTGGACTTATACATTTTATACAAGTAACATGTTTTCACAAGACTTTGTTTTACAATACGGTTTATTTTATACAACTCATTTTACATGGTTATTCATTTAACCATACCTTATTCTTTTACTTATACATATCATCTAAACTTATTGTTTTTCAAGCGATTTACAAAACAAAATCAAATTACAAGGTTCATGACTAAACATTTCTTAAACTTAAGTCATGAATCCTATTTTCACAAAACCTATGTATCTCACAGGCATTTTTATGCTGACGTACCTATTTTCACATGTGTTTTCAGGAGCTTTTCCATAGGATGATGATCATGACACTAGGGCGGACCTGTGCCTTAGAGATTTAAAACGAAGATAGACTATGTTTAATTATGTTAAAAACTCTTTGATTCCTGTTTAAAACAATGAAACTCTTGTGTTTATAAATAAAATACAACTTTGAATGCCATGGTTATGAAACAATTAATTCTGTTACAACACTCCCCGACGTTTTCCGCCACGTCTTGTATGTTATACGTGGTCGGGGTGTGACAACTCAGTTGACCCGGTTAACTCAGTCAACTCTTTCGGCGTTCGACACAAAGAATGAATGCACGCTAGCGACTCTCGTCTTGGAAACGACATCACGAAGTCGTATATAGCTAGCTTTGCACAGGAATATTCAGGTGTGTTCATAACCCCACTTTTTACGGTTTCACATTCTTGTAAATGTTTTCGGGGTGGAAAGACATGCACGTTTTGTAAGACATACAAAGTTTTTGAACGAACGAAAACTCATATTTCTAACTCATGTTACGAATGGATTTCGAGGAAACTCAAATGGTTTACGAATGGATTAAACTAAATATACCGGTTTTTACAAAACAAATGTGTATTATCGAAATGAATGATTTTCATGACTAGGGATGGGATCGTCTGGTGATAATATAGAGAGACTGGGGAGTTGGCCTTAGAGGCCGGGGAGGTTCAGCCTTAGAGGCTGGGGAGGTTCAGCCTTAGAGGCTGGGGTAAAATACATGTTACAAAAGAATTACATACATTTTTATACATGGTATGGTTAGCTTAAGGAGGGCATACTACTTAGATCATGTGAGTGGGTAGGCGGATACTTAAGGCCATTAATCCTCATCGTAGGACCGAGGGACATGAGTGATAGATCTATTTGGGTGTAGCGAGCCCCACTCCTGAGTCCGCTGAGTGGACCATGTGGTGACTATGTCTTACAGCCGGAAGCCCGATGCGAAATCTGCTAGGTTTGAGTCTTCCTGCACCATTTCACACATACCATTGGCTTTGCAACCCATTGGTGATCTCTTTTTCCTTATTGCTACATACCAGGGACATACATACTTACAGAATTACTTGATTTATACAAATTAAATACCATGTTTTAATACAAATTCAAAGCATAGGATTATGCGGGCATGGAGTCAAAGTCAGGGTGGGCATTGACGGTTATACGAACATTACAAATACGAGAGTTTACAAATACATGGTTTTCCGAACATAATGCGTTACAAATACAAAGTTTCCATATAACTTGGCAAGAAAATGATTTCTAAATTCGTTTTCTCAATATTATCTCACAAACCGGTTATACAAAAGATTTATTTCAAATCTTTTACAAACAAACTATGAACTCGCTCAACTTTATGTTGACTTTTTTGCATGTTTCTTTCTCAGGTTACCTTTCAGAAACTATGGCATGGTTGGAATAGGAGAACCATTGGGGATTCGAGTACTTAGTGGCCGTTCATTTTCTAGAAGTCTTAGCTATATTTGCTTCCGCTGTGCAATGAAGATACCAGTCCAGTCACGCTAAGCTCTGATAATTTCGGGGTGTGACAAAAACGGTCAGTTGTGTTCTTTAGAAAGCATCAGATTTGATCAAAACCGACAAGCCAATTTGATTTTTGAAAAAGATAACTAAAAGTGTGACGAAACAAAAGAAAGACTAGCATGTTTACCTTTATGTTTATACCCATTCCTTCCGTTTACTTGAGCATTTCTTGACAATGCTTCTTTGTTTTTGCGGAAAATGAGTGAGCCGGATGTTTCATGTAATTTAGAACTTGTCATTTGTATACTTTTCAAGATCATGAATATGTGAAATTGCATGAAAATGATGGAGGCACTTAGGATACCCTTTTGTGTTAGCCTTTTTCTTTGTTTATATCCCGCACCCAACATTATCCATTAGTTCGCCATGTTGAGCCTATTTTCCGTGTTTTTCCAATTTTACCCAACTACTTTGCCTACTTAACCAAATTTAGCCTTTTTATTTTTAAACCTTTGTGTTAAAACTCAGCCAAATTATTATCCAACTAGCTTCTTAGTAATTATTTCCTTGTAAAAAAAACCAGAAAATAGAGGTCGAAAAACAGAATAAAGACGATCAAATTAGAGCAATTTTAAGCACTGAATAGTACAAATATGTTGTATAGCTCGAAAAGGGTAAAATCTTCTTTAAGCGTTATTTATGTATAGTTATTGATTCATTTACGCTAGTTACAAATAACCGCCGAGTTTTAACCATTTAGCCACTTTAAAATATCCATTACATACCCTTAACCATAGCCTAACGTTACAACCCATCAAAGACCTCTTGATTTATGTTTTTCACATATTAATTGGTGGAGATTAGATCTTTTGACAAGCTTATGATATTGCATGATTCATTGACCAGGCATCGAGTGTTTTACATACACATTATATGTATGATTCAGAGATTTAACCGAGTGTGTGTGAACATTGTGAGAAATATAAGGATTTGCATGCTAAGTCATTTGAAAGTTAAATCATTGCTTATTTGTTTATCCTTTCAAAACATCTAACAAAAGCTTGTTTATTTTAAATCTTTGATGATGACTTTTTGAAAACCAATTTGACCACCAAACAAATTAGTAAACCTTGTAAATATTCAGAGTTGTTTCCGTATTTTATTTTAAGTTTGCTTGAGGACAAGCAAAGTTCAAGTGTGTGGATGTTTGATATACGTTAAATTATACATGTTTTTATACCCCAAAACAATTCCGTTTTAAGCGTTTTTTACCGAAAACACAACGTTTAGGTGCCAAATTCGGTACTTTTATATTTTCAGGTCTTAAACAAAGCATAAAGGAAAATTCTGATGAAAACGGAAAAATTCTGATGCATTTCTGATGAAAATGGCAAAAATCTGATGACTGCCAGGTGTGGCACGACCGTGCCACCAGCGGCACTACCGTGCCGATGCTCCAATCTCGGAAGGACTGCCAGTGCGATCAGGAGTGCCGACTGATTCTCGGGCCGCACTACCGTGCCACCCGAAGCATGACCGTGCCGAGGCTTGACCAAGGCTTCTGATCAACAATCTGATGACATGGCACTACCGTGCCGATCTGCTGGCCCAAGCAACTTGTCCACTAGTCCACTTGGCTGACTCGGGATCGCTGAAAATGACGTCACCCGACAACACCTGACCGCACGACCGTGCCAAACTGGCATGGCCGTGCCAAACTGAAAATTGCCTATAAATACATCCATTCGCTACTGGTTCAAATGTTGGGTTTTTCTCCATGTTTCTGGGCGATTTCTGGGTTCCGAAGCAGTCCTGATCAGACCCATTTGAAGCACCAAGATCGCGTGGAAGCATAACCGATCCAACCCATCAATTCCTTGCTTGTTTATGGTTCGATTCCTTATTCTTGAACATGTATTCTGATCATTTTGCAAGTTATGAGCTGATGTTAGTTTATGTTTAATGTAGTTTATGTAATAATAGTTATAAACTTGTTTCTTGAATAATCTTTATGTTGTAATCTTGTTTATATGAAACTTAAGTACTTTTTCAGGTTTGAATCTTCATGATTATATAACGAACGTTTCATTGATGTTGAGTTCTTGATTATGTTTGATTATTTTGGATAATGAATCTGTGGTTAGTGGGATGATAACTATTTCTTGATTAATCACTTCTTTGTACACTTGTTTACACCATGAGACTCGAGAGGGGTATTGGTTTTATCTAAGATATATCTTATTTTGATTAGGAATACTGTCTTACACGTAAGGGTTCTAACGAATTATATGGTGTTGATTACATGTTCTTGTATGCGGTTTATGATCCTTGTTTAGTAGTTTTGGTCTGAAATTGCTGACATGGTAGATTTGTGTTCAAGACTTGTAAAGGTGAAATATGTTGTTATATGATCTACTTAAATGCTTATCCTCGTGGCTGTATTGTGACCATCGGTATTGCTTTCTTTGATAAGTGAGGTTAGAAAACTCCTAGCGGATGACTAATCTATCTTTAAAGGTTTACATTTATGAATATCAATAGCACGCTAAAGAATGATTTTAGGTGGTTAACGTGTGTTTATCGTGTTAACTTTCCGAAGAAGCATCATGTTAGAAAACTCCTAGCGGATGACTAACTGTCTCGAAATTGGAAAATTGATTAAGTGCTTTTGTGACATATGTGATATAGATAACATGTTTCGGTTGTTTGTGAAACAAGATATTAGTATAGTTTTATTTTAGTTGTAATTTAGATAACTTAGTTAAACAACCATTCACTTATCCTTTTATCTGGTAAAATACTGACAAAGATTCAGTATATTATAACGCCTGTGTTCCATGGATCGATATCTGGCTCTTACCAATACTTTGCTACATATATGACGGGATACACTTGTCCTTTGTTGTGTGTGTTTTAATGTTAAGGTATAAACCATTTTTATAAATATAAAATGCACTTCGCTGGGCGCGTGAAGATACTGTAAATAGATGTATATAATCGCCCACGTCAGGTAAAATGACTAAAATACCTTTATGTGGGGTCCTTAGGTCAGATTTAACCATAAAAAATAACTTAGTTAAGGCTAAAGACATAACTTGCAAGGTTTTGCAAACATCAAGTATGTTTTTTTGTACTTTTTGAAGACAAAGGGCACACTTTGCAATCTAGTGTAAACATAAAAGACGATTTTTGTAATTTACTCTTTGTATATTGTGTCATTCTGTTTTTATATATTTTTCTATATAATATTAGGTTTGAAATTCGTGTATTGCACACTTTAACTAATTTTGTAAAAATTTAAAAGATATAATAGACATATTTCATTTAAAATTTGAAGATTAAGAAATAGAATATGAAGGTGTGAAATAAAAGAAACGAGATGAACTCAATAAATTATGACACGTAACACAACTAGTTACTTATTTATTAGGTATAAGTTTTGAGGTATATATATCCAATCGTTTTTATTTAACTTTTTTTTATAGTTTTTGCATGTATTAAGACTACAATATATATATATATTATATATATATATATATCTTACTAGGTTAGAACCCCGTGTATTACACGGGTTAAATGAATATAACTTTATATATACAAATTTATTTTTAAAAACCACGTTTATTACATGGTTGAATAAATGATTTTATATATTAAATAATAAATATATATGTTTAAGAATCTCATGTATTGTACAGGTAGAATAAATGTAACTTTATATACCAAATAATAATAAATAGTTATATATTTAAAAACCGTATTATACGTGTTGAATAAATGTAATTTTATATACCAAATAATAAAAAGTGATATTTATAAAAAAAAACCCCAGTGTATTGCATAGGTTGAATAAATCTAATTTTATATACCAAATAAGGTATAAGTTTTGAGGTATATATATCCAATCGTTTTTATTTAACTTTTTATAGTTATTGCACGTATTAAGACTACCATATATATATCTTACTAGGTTAGAACCCCGTGTATTACACGGATTAAATGAATATAACTTTATATATACATATTTATTTTTAAAAACCTCATTTATTACATGGTTGAATAAATGATTTTATATATTAAATAATAAATATATATATTTAAGAACCTCGTGTATTGTACAGGTAGAATAAATGTAACTTTATATAACAAATAATAATAAATAGTTATATATTTAAAAACCGTATTACACTGGTTGAATGAATGTAATTTTATATACCAAATAATAAAAAGTGATATTTATAAAAAAACCCAGTTTATTGCATGGGTTGAATAAATCTAATTTTATATACCAAATAATAAAAAAAGGTGTATCTCTAAATTATAAAAAAAAATTATATATTTAATAACTTCGTGAATTACTTGGGTTGAATAAATCTAATTTTATTTTCCAAATAATAAAAAGTTATTTTCTATGTTATTATATATTGTTTAGTATATTGTTTCTTATATATATTTAGAGATTTTTCCTTTTTTTAGTTTATAATTTTCTTTTCGTATTTTAAATATTTAGGTATAAATTTATCCTAGTTGATATATAACTTTTAACTCTACCTATGATTAATATTTATCAACTTAATTTTTAAAGGATTATTCAAAGAAAAAATTTAGAGATTTTTCTTTTTTTTTTTAGTTTTATAATTTTTTTTCTTATTTTTAATATGTACAACCCGTAGAAGGCTTTGTCTAGAAGGTAGACCTTATCCTTGTGGATATGATCGGTAAAGCCCGGTGGCTGACCAATGTACACTTCTTCTTTAACCTTTTCGTAAAGAAATGCTGATTTGACATCTAGCTGATACACTTTAAAACCCTTCCATGATGCAAAAGCGAGGAAGATTCATATCGCCTTTAGTCGAGCAACAGGAGCATAAACCTCGGTGAAGTCAATACCCTCCTGCTGGCTAAAACCTTGAACAACCAGGCGAGCTTTGTTTCTAACAATCACTCCTCTATCATCTCTCTTGCATTTGAATACCCACTTAGTATTTATATTTCGATGACCATCGGGTAGATCAACCAGCTTCCAAACACCAAGCTTCTCAAATTGATTCAGTTCTTCCTGCATCGCATTGACCCATGAGTCCATGACTCCTTAGTCAGTGCTTCCTTATACGTCTTAGGTTCCACCTGCGAAATAAAGCACTTGAGAGAAAAATCATTTTGCAATGGAGAAATTTTAGTATTAAAACAAGAAAGGCCCTGATCAATTTGATGTATGGTTCGGACTCCGGTTTGCAGCTCTCCAATTATAAACTCCTCGGGGTGATATGAAAGTGTCCTAGGCATCACCTCACCAGGAACTATCACCTCGTCCTCCAAATTTAAGACATTCTTCTCCACATCTTGATTAACAACGCCTGTCTGATCATCAATCTGGATTTGCTCCCCCGTAGAGTCAGTATCACCTTGATCAAACGTAGGACTGTCTGAATCTGAACCATCTGAAATGTCGAACACTGTGGCTAGAGCATTTCCTGCAGCAGTAACTGTCTATGTGGCCTGAGTTTGATCATCACTTTGAGTGTGATTGGGGCCAGCTTCCGAATCATTAGCACCACCCTATTGATCATCAGTAATCACAATCGGTCTTGGTACTTGTTCTTGTGAGGACGACTGATGTGGCTAAAACAACTTTATTAAATCATCATTAGACGGTTCCTCTGGAAGCTCGAACGAATTCCATAACCCCTCGTAATCGAATAGGCGCATCGCCAGGCTTTTGTGTAGGTGTTAGGAAACATCAAGTATAAGTATTGAAGAAAAAGATGATCTTCCTGATCATCAGATGAAGATACAGTCAAGGAGTATTACTAAGAAGATGCCTAAATGATATCTTGACAAAAAGAAAAGAAAGATACATCTTCAACTTAAGAATCAGGAGAAGATCAAAAGAAAGAAGACAATCAGACAAAAAACCTTTTCTGATAAAGTCTGATGATAAATCTGGTATTTATCATCAGAATCTGGTACAGTCTGATCACCAGAAATCTGATGAACTTGTTCATCAGAATTTTGGTAAATAATCACCAGAAATTCGGGTAGGCCCACTTGTCTTCAAGATAAGGCCTGACACAAACCCAAAAAGGAGCAAGTTGGCTATAACCGATTCAATGAATATGCCAAGAAGGTCCTTTTGTGCAGAGCAAGTGCTGAATAAACAATTGTTTATTCAGATCTGAACTCTCTATAAATAGAGATGTCAAACCCCGAAGGTTAAATTAGTTGTGCTTAGCATTCAATACACACACAAAAACTCCATTGCCCTTCACTTAGAATTCATTGAGAATTCGTTTTGTAATATTTAATAACTTTGTATTTGCAAAGTCATTTAATACACTTGAAAAATTCTATATCTTGTTTCTTGAAAGTCTGATTTCTAGTTCCGCACATTACTTTCTCATTTATTGAAATCACTTGCCATATTAAGTTTGGGTATCTCTTTCTGGGATCAACAATTGGTATCAGAGCAAATTGAATAAACTCTTTTCAAAAGATCAACTGCTTATTTTTTTTATATCCAACTCTTAAACCAAATATGGCAAACTTTCAAACGTGGAATAACGCTTTCAACATTGGTTCTATGTCGAAACCTCTGGCATTGGTCAGAGAGGAATACCCATAATAGAAAATCAGGATGGTCAACTTCCTTAATGGACATGACCGAACTCTGTTTCAATCCATTGTAAGGGGTCCATATGTACCAATGACTGAAATACCAGCTATTCCACCAACTGATTCATCACCAGGAGTCCCTGCCTCCTTGGCTCCCAAAAGTGAAAATAATTGTAGCCAAGAAGACAAGGACCTCATGGCTGCAGATGAAAGGGCAAAATCACTTTTAATAATGGCTCTTCCTAATGACATATTTTCTCAAGTTGGTGCATGTGCATCAGCTAAAGAAATATGGGATCAGTTGGAGAACCTTTGTGAAGTAAGGGAAAGGATGAAAAGAAACAAAAGAACAAACTGTGTTTCCTCCTATGAGAGGTTTAAAAGTTTACCAAATGAAAAACTTTATGAAACTTATTATAGATTTGCTAAACTCTTGAACGAGCTAAAGAAATTTGGAATAACAAAATCAAATGATGAAAGAAACATCAAATTTCTGGATGCCTTGCCTAGAGAATGGAGAAGTCTAACCATGACTTTGTCCTCAACCTTAGAACTAGGTAATATGAGTCTTCATGACTTATATAGCATTCTGGTTCCCAGAAAAGAAGAAATATTTGAAGAAACCAATCAAAGAGGGGGGCCTTTAGCTTTAGTCTCAAACTCACAAAGAACACCCATCAATGATCCACAAACCTCAAACAATTAAAATATTGAAAATTCTGATACATCATCAGATTTTTCAGCTTTTGCTGAAGCAATTGCACTGCTCACTAAAACTTTTGAGCATAGGTTAAGGGGAGGTGGCCAAAGATACCAGAAAAGTGATAAAGGGAGGATGGAAGGAAGATCTAGGGATGAAGGAAGATCAAATGATAAGGGAAAAGTTGAAGTTGTGTGTTACAAATGTAAACAAAAGGGTTACTATGCATCAGAATGCAAAACCAAGAAACTGAAGGATGTTGCATACTATGAGAAGAAGCTGGAAGAAGCAAAGAAGCAACAAAAAATCAGTTTAATTGTTGGGACAGATACATGGCTGTCTGATGACTCTTCTGATGAAGAAGAAGAAGAGATGGCAAATTTTTGTCTTATGGCACTTTCTGGTGAACAACCTGAAACATCAGAACAATAGGTAACTTTAGACAATCTTGACCTTGAACACAAGTTAGACAAACTCATGTCAGATTTTCTAAGTCTGCAAGATAAACAGAAATCAGATAGTAAAAAATCTGATGAGTTGCAAAGAAGTCTGAGTAAAGTTATACTTGAAAACCAGTTATTGATAGAAGAGAGCTTAGATCAAAGAGCTAAAATTGAATTTCATGAAAAAGAAAGGAAAGAACTATACAAGAAAATTCATGACAAAGAAATCAATGTAAAGGGTTTTCAACAAGCAAAGGAATTCATTAACTTTATTGAAACTACACCAAAGAACAGATGTGAGGGTTTAGGGTATGTAAAAACAACTGAAATTAAACCCACCACCTTTGTGAAAGCAACACATCAGATTTCTGATAAGTTTACATCAGAATCTGATTCAGAATCATGCAGATCAATAAGTTCTGAGAACTCTTTTGATATCTCAAAACTCAACTTGAAAGAAAAAAGGAGTGAATCCAAACAAAAGTTTTCAATAACACCAGAAGTGGTTCACTCAAAATTTCAAAATTATCCAACCATTCCATCACAAGTAGAAAAATCAGAAGTTTCTGATAAAGAAACTTGTATGTGTGTTGACATCCTGAAGCTGGTTCAACACCATCTCCAAACAAAAGTTGAAAAATCTGTTCATGGCTCAGCATGTAACATATTTTCTTATGAAAGCTCATCCAAAGAAGATAATCTGTTTAAAATTTCATCAGAAAAAGTACCCAAGCAAGTCTGGGTACCAAAAAATCTCTAACCTCATAATTTCAGATCCATCATGTGTAGCAGATCTGGTACTGCGACTTTGGAAGCTCCAAGCACATGACTGGGGATAGGAGCTTACTCAGTAATTACCAAGAAAAACTGGGTAAATTTGTTAATTTTGGAAATGGGGTGAAGGGAAGAACAATGGGATATGGCACCATACAATATGGAGCTTTAACTATTGAAAAAGTTGCCTATGTAGAAGGTTTAAAATACAATCTACTAAGTTGTGGGCAATTTTGTGACAAAGGCTTTCAGGTAACCTTTTTACTAGAAAAATGTCTGTTGGTTGGTTTGGATGATAACAAAATATATTTAAGTGGGAAAAAGGATTAGAAATTCCATCTACTACTTTGACTTCAGAGAAGAAATTGAGCATCCATAATTATGCTTATTTTCTGCTGAAAACAAAGATAATAGTTGGCTTTGGCATAAAAGGCTTACCCATTTAAATTTTAAAACAATCAACCAATTGGCAAACAAAAATCTGGTAAAAGGTCTACCATACATATCATCCAAAAAGGATAAGATATGTGAAGCATGTGAGCTTGGCAAATCAAAGAGAGGCTCACATAAAACAGTTTCATAATCCTCAATTTCTGAAAACTTAGAACTTTTGCACATAGACCTGTGTGGACCTGTACAAACTGCCAGCTTTTCTGGTAAGAAATACATTTTGGTCATTGTAGATGACTATTCAAGGTACACATGGGTTGAATTTCTAAGAAAGAAAAGTGAAACCCCTGATCTGATCATTAATTTCATCAGAAAAACTGAAAATCTATTGAAATTACCTGTGAGAAGGATCAGATCTGACAATGGAACAAAATTTAAAAATGCAAAACTTGAGGCCTTCCTTGTAAGTAAAGGAATATCTCATGTTCTGCTCCAAGAACTCCTCAACAGAATGGAGTTGTAGAAAGGAGAAATAGGACTCTGGTAGAAGCAGCTAGAACAATGCTTGCTTATGCCAGATTGCCCATTTACTTTTGGGCTGAAGCAATATCAAATTCATTTTTTACACAAAACAGATCTATCATTAACAAAAGACATCAAAAAACCCCATTTCAAATTATCAACCATAGGGTCCCAAGTGTCAAATTCTTACACACCTTTGGTTGCAATTGCTTTGTCTTTAATAATTTTGATAGTTTGGAAAAATTTGACAGAAAAGCAGAAAAAGGAATATTTTTAGGTTACTCATTGTCCTTAAAAGCTTACAGGATTTTTCTTCTAAACACAATGACAACCAGAGAGAGTTTATATGTGTCTTTTGATGACTCATCAGAAACCAAAATTTCTGATGAAATTATGAAGGATATAAACTTGTCTAAACAATCTGAAAATTCTGAAATTTTTCTTAACAAACTGACTGAAGAACTATTAGAACATGATCATATAATAAACATTTCAAACAAAAATATGTCATGTACTAACCCTGCAGATGATGATCGGGAACCTCCAACAGAAAATGTGCAAAATGATCAGAATTCTGACATTTCATCAGAAAATGTTATAAAACAACAGAATTCTGATCCTATTGACATCATAGAGGTCACAGATCAGGGGGAAGCTTCAAATCTATCACCAAGTACAAGCTCTCATAACCACTTGAGATGGATCAGGGGACACTCACTTGCAGACATCATTGGTGACCCTAAAGAAGGTGTTAAGACAAGATCTGCAATAGCTCATGAATGTCTTTATGCTGGTTTCTTAAGCATAATTGAGCCAAAATCTGTCAAAGAAACAATAAATGACTCAAATTGGGTCCAAGCAATGCAAGAAGAGCTTGACCAATTTGAAAAGAGTCATGTGTGGGATCTGGTACCCAAACCAAACAACAAATCAATCATTGGTTCAAAATGGGTATTCAGAAACAAGTCTGATGAACAAGGCATCATAACTAGGAATAAAGCAAGGCTTGTGGTCAAAGGTTTTTTTTCAACAAGAAGGAATTGATTATGATGAAACCTTTGCACCAGTTGCCAGGCTTGAAGCTGTTAGAATATTCCTGGCTTATGCTGCCTCAAACAACATCAAAGTTTATCAGATGGATGTAAAGTCTGCTTTCTTAAATGGTGAAATTGAAGAAGAAGTATATGTGAATCAACCAGAAGGCTTTGTTGATCCTCAACATCCAAATCATGTTTACAAACTAAACAAAGCCTTGTATGGATTGAAGCAAGCTCCAAGAGCCTGGTATGAAACACTATCCAACTTCTTGATCAATTCTGGCTTCACCAAAGGTACAATTGACACAACTCTCTTTCTAAAAACACATAAGGGGCACACACTTTTGGTTCAAATTTATGTAGATGACATAATATTTGGATCCACTAATGATAAATTCTGCAAAAAGTTTGAGAAACTGATGACCAGCCATTTTGAAATGAGTATGATGGGTGAATTAACCTTTTTCCCTGGCTTACAAGTAAAACAACTGAGTGATGGCATATTTTTTAGTCAATCAAAATATGTCAGAACAATTTTGAAAAAGTATTCACTAGAAAATTACTCATCTTCAAAAACTCCCATGGCCACTGGAAATAAACTCGATTCTGATCCAGAAGGAAAACTTGTAGATATAAAAACTTATAGAGGAATGATAGGATCACTTCTATACCTAACTGCCAGTAGACCAGACATAATGTTTTCTACCTGGCTTTTGGCAAGGTATCAATGTAATCCTAAAGATTCACACATGAAAGCAGTAAAAAGAGTTTTTAAATATCTAAAAGGAACTTCAAATCTTGGTCTATGGTATCCTAAGAACACAAGTTTAGAACTAATTGCATACACAGATGCAGACCATGCAAGATGCAAACTTGACAGAAAAAGCACATCTGGTGCCTGTCAAATGTTGGGAGATAAGTTAGTCTGTTGGGCAAGCAAAAAGCAAAATTGTGTAAACACATCCACAGCAGAATCAGAATATGTAGCAGCAGCAAGCTCTTGTTCACAAGTTCTGTGGATGCAAACTCAACTAAAAGACTATGGAGTGAATCTGACAAAAATTCCTATTTTGTGTGATTCTATGAGTGCCATTGCAATAGCCTCAAATCATGTGCATCACTCTAGAACCAAACACATAGATGTCAGATATCACTTCATAAAAGATCATGTTGAAAAAGGTAACATAGAGATGTATTTTGTACCAACAGAAAAACAATTTGCTGATATTTTCACTAAACCATTAGATGAAAATAGACACAACTTTCTGATCAGCAAATTAGGGATGGTCAATATGGAAATTGAAATAAAGGGAACTGAGTCACAAATTAAAGAAAAATCTGATACACATATGTATGATCAGATTTCTGATGAAAATTCTGATAAGCCATCAGAAAACTCAAATCTCAGAAAATTTGGTAAATTACCAGAAGTTGACTAATTCAACAGAAATTCTGATAATACAAAAATTATCATTTTTTCTTTATCTTTTCACATGCATGCACAAAAGTCCATTTGTAATCATCATTTCTCATTAATTTTGTATATTTGTTTATTTTTCATTTTTTTCTTTCCAATTTTTTATTAGCTTATATTGCAAAGTTTTATCACTTTAGACTAGGGTAATCAAATTTTATCTCTTTAGCATAGGGCTGATAACGTTATGGACAAAAAAATTTATGGGAACTTGTTAATGGTATTTAAACTCTCTCTCCTTCATTCATTAAATTTCATCAATATTAAGGAGATAGAAGTGACATATAGGCAGGTAATCATGATAAATTATCAGAAAATGGCCGCCTAAACCATTAATGCAGGAGATTTTATCTCATTTATTCCTTTTGCTATCTGACAGAAAATTGAATAACAAAGATAGTGGGGATACAAAATCTAAAAGTTGGTAGATATCATTTATGGCAAACTTCAATTTTTCTATAAATGATCACCACCTTAAGCTCAGTTAGTCACTATCACCAAGGAAACCCTAGAACAAACCTCTTCATTTTCTTCTTCTTCTCCACAAAAATGACAACCATCGGTGCTGATCGATTCCCACTTCCTCACCACCCTTATCATAACCTCAGACTAAGGACCAACTTTGAGGGTTCCTCAGTGGGAGGGATGTCAATTCATCATGAACTTGATCATGGGGAGTCGTTTAAGGTATGCCCTCACAGCCCACATCATGGTCTATCCTTACATTCTTCAAATGTTCTGGAAAAATGCAATATTGTTATTGCATGAGGGTAGAGGTCTAACCTCCATTGGAAGTGTGGTGCTCAACCGGAGGATAGTGGTAACTGAAGACACCATCAAAAGAGTGTTACAACTCAATGATGATAATGATGTTGTGCTTTTCACAAAAGCACAAATAGATGAAACTCTGGAGCAAATGGGGGTACAATCCTGCAAACCCACTAGGGCCAATCACCAAAAATGGCTTTACCAAGCCATGGCAGTATCTGGTCACACAAATGGGGACATGCTTCTCAAAGAAGATTATCAACCACCATGAAGTCTCCTATATGTTGATGGAGCTTGTACATGCACTTGTACAGGACACCCCTTACAATTTCTCTCATTATATAATGAAAGATCTTGCAAGCAACCTATGGTCTGGCAGACCATTCTTGGTTTATCCTCGTTTTCTGATGAGGGTAATTACTGATCAGCTGTACTTTGGAGGTGTTCCTGCAGGGTTCCCCAGGGCTGAGATGAGGCTTCAACAACACATGAACCTCAACATGCTCATACCAACTGACCAGAACTCTGGCCTGGTGACTGCCCTGTGGTTGTTCTTGGAGATCCTCTATGGAGATGGGGTGGAACTTGATTAGGTCTTTTTAGTTTAAGTTTTTTGTTGTTATGTTTTTTGTATATTAGTATATTAAGTTTTTAAAGTTGTTTTTTTTCTGGTTCATTGATTGGGGGGAAGCAAAAACAAAAATGGGTAAACACATATGATAAAGGAAGAAGTTAAAGACCACAAACACAACATATGATAATCAGAAATAAAGCATTTGTCACAAAACATTGAGTTTCTGATAACATAAGGTTGAAATCTGGTAAAATATGGTAATATAACTTCAAAAATTCTGATGAATTTTCTTTCTGACCTGTTGAACTTCAAAAAGAAATAAAAATGATAAAATGAAGACAAATGTGAAAAGTTTTAGAAAAACATCAAAAACAGTAAAAACATAATTTTTAAACTTTTTCAAAAATTGTTTTGAAGAAAGAACAAGAAACTTGGATGCCAGCAGGAAAATCATATGTAAGTCTACCAACCTTTACTCATTCCCTCTCATCCAAAAAAAAAACCAAAAAAAGGGGGGGGGGGACAAGAATATCCTTTATTCAATCAAAAGAAAAACTTCAAAATCTGTTGAAAAAACTCACAAGTGAAGGGGGAATTTCGATTGACAAAATCTGTTGAAATTATTCAAGAATTGTTGACTTTTGTTGACTACAGTTGAAAAGTCAACATAATTCAAAACAGAAGAAAATGCAAATTTTCAACAGAAATTGTGTTCTATTTTTTATGACATCATCAGAATAGAATTTTGACTTTGAAAAAGGGGGAATATTATGAAGATAGCTGATTGGACCATCAACAAAAATGGGGTCCACAAGAATGGAAAGGTGTCATGTGACCGGTAGTATTCTCCAATCAAAATTCAGTACCAAACAAATGGAATGATTAAAGAAATTACAAGTTGACAAGGCATAACCACGATTACACGAAGTAACTCTCATTAAATACCTTGATACCCACGATCCAACGGTTACTTTCTGAACCACATTTCACCTCACACGATCTAACGGTAATAAAGGTAATTAATGATCTTTTAACCGCTATTACAAGCCACGTTCCATGTCCCCTCAACTCCTATAACCCACTCATCTCTGCTAAAACCCTCACTATAAAAACCAACCTTAGCAGAAAATCAAAAATCACTCACCTTCTTTCTCACAAAAACCCTATACCTCAAAATCCTCTGTTTTTCAAAAGCCAAAATTCCCAAATCTCAAACCCTAACTCACAAAATCAAGCAATGGCAGAAGTAAATCTCAACATTCCAATTGTTCAACATGATGTACCATTCGTTGAAGATGCAGAATTCTTGCCAATGAAAGAGAACAACTTGTTGATGAATACAGAGCATTCAGAATACGACGGAAGATGTCAACTTTTGATAGAATTTCTCTTAAGATGTCCAATCTCAAGAGCATTAACCAAAGGAAGAGAAGTACTAGAAAGATTATTACAACAATTTATTCACACTTTCAGTGAAGATGGAGAAAATCAAGTCTCTGCTCATGTCTGGGGAAATGTTTCAGTAACATTAACTCCTGCAAGGGTAAGAGAATGGCTCGAACTTCCAATTTTTGACAACTACATTGAAGCACCAAAAAGAGAATATTTGATAAGTTTTATCATTGAGCTTGGTTACAAAAATAAGAAAATTAACAAAATTGGAGCAGTCAGAAGAAATGAGATGCCAACTTTCTAGCAAGTGATGATGGAAGTACTGAACAAATGCCTCACATCAAAGATATGAGGAGCTGATCAAGTCAGTCAAGCTATTCTGTCAATCATGTATGGACTCATAACTGGGTTCAAACTTGATTATGGAACAAAAATTTTCAACTTAATCAAGAGATTAATTCTTACCAAAAATGGGAGAATCAGTTCACATCTACCATATCCAAGGTTCATTTCAATCTTTATTTTTGAAACCTTTGTTGAAAGAAATATAGAAATTCCCATTTTGGAAGATGTCTGGAGTTCAAATACAATGAAACCTTGGAGTGCAAGTCAAGGATGGGAATCAGATAAAGATGTTCCTGAGCTACCAGAAAGTATGTTGTGTCTGGTTGTATCAGACTCACCATACAGATTACAACATGAAGAATTTCTAAAATCAAATACACCAACAGAAGAGCCCATCAAAGAAGTTTATAACTGTTCTTCTTCACTAGAAGGAGAAGAAGAGGTTGAAAAGTCCTGGACATCAGAAACAGAACCTGCAAGAGAAGACAACATTCTGATGATAAGAAGCTCACCAGAAAATAAGACAGAAACAGAACCTGCTGAAAGTCATCAGAATCCTGATGCTGGAACTCATTTTGAGTTTGAAATTCATCAAGAAACAGAAGACCAACACTATGAAGAATCTCATGTTGCTGGAGGAACTCATGAAGAGGCTGAAGATCATCATTATGAAGAATCTAACATTGCTGATACAACCAATGAAGCCACTGAAGTTTTACACCTGGATGAATCACAAATTGCTGGTACAGACTCTTTCTTAAATACAGTTATAGTTGATACTTCTTTAAAAAGAATAAACTCAGAAGATTCAATTACTGCTTATTACAAAGTAGAATATAGAAAAACTATTGTTGATGAGGAAGTTACTAGTTCCATACATCTCAACTCTGAATCAGAAAATGAGGAAGAGGTTGAAATCTCAACAGATAGAGATCAGGAAACTAATTAAGGAAATCTGGTGAAAGGTAATCTGTTTACCCCAACAACTTATGGAGAATCATTCATTGACATGATTCAAGGACATAACGAAATCCAGGATGAAAATTTGTTTTTCACCTCCGGTGGAGATGATTCTGGCATACCTAAGGTTGTACCAGATTCTGGTAAAACCAAAAGTGCACCAATCATTTCCAAAACAGCTGCAAATGTGTTTACAGCTGGAATGTTAGCAGGAACATCTGTTGTTCCAAATATCCCTGAATCACCCATGACACAAGAAAATTTGGAAACAGTCATAGAGAATGTATTCAAAGCCTGCAAAAAGAGTCCTGTTGAAGAAAAGCTTGATTTATTGATAATAGAGATACAAGGTCAAAGAGCAGATATGAAGACCTTATCAGAATCAGTGGAAGTCATAAAGGCACAAACTGAAAGAAACACTGAAGCACTAAAATCTCTGCAGAAGCAAAAAGAAAAGGCACCAAAAACCAGCATCTCTACATCAGAAATTCAAAAGATTTTCACAGAAATGGAGAAAATCAAGACACAAGTTACAAATGTTGTGGAGTCAAGACAATCAAGCAGTGCAAACAAAGTCTTAGAAGAAGTCACCATTCTAAGGGCAAGTAACAACAGTATCACTGATGCCCTTGAAAAGTTGATAAAAGAATGGGCTACAATGCAGGAGAAAAATCAAACTGAATTTGCAGAAGTTCAGAAAAGCATAGCCAGCAACACAAATCTGGTAGGAGAAGTGTACCATCTTATGAAGAGAATGCATTTCAACATTGCCAGACTGGCTAAGCTTGATCCCAAAGAAATCATGAAGGCAATTCCTGCTGAACAGTCTAATCAAGAAATTCCAAAGTCAACCCCACAACAATCATCTGCTACACCAATCACTGAAGCTGGAACCACTGTAATGGGTCCACCTCCTGATATTCCAAAAGATGAAATGCTGAAAAGGTTAGCAACTTCCATACCTCAAGTTATCTCAAATTTGAAACTCAAAACTTCTCAAACTGGTCCAAAACCAACTTCTTCTGATGACACTGCCATAAGTAAAATGATGAACCTGGAAACAATGAATGAATGGGAAGAAGAAGCTGATTCAAGAAGACCACAGATTATCAAAAGAAAAATCTTTGAAACTCAATCTGTCATGGTTAGAGAGATTGACAGGGATATTATGATATTCCCTGAATACAATCTGGTGAAATATTATTGGACTCGGGAAGATGTACCAGAAAAGCCACCAACTCCTTACAGAATGGCTTTATGGGAAGAGAGGTTAGAAAGAGGTTCAAGAAGCATTCACTACACCAATGAAAATCCAATAAAAAGAAACATGAAAGTGGATGAAGTCAAAATTGGAACTGATGGTGTTGGAGGAACTTATCTGCAGAACAGATACACACTTCTTAGGGAAAATGGTGCAGAAGAGAAAGTGACTGATGGAGACCTTGCTGATAAATTGCATCCTCTGGACATTCTGTTCATGAAGGATCACTATGAAAAAGAAAAGAGAAACACAAAAGAAATCAGAAGAGCTTTGAAAAGTATATCAAATGCTGGAATAAAGCTATTTGAAAGAGTAGCTTTTTCTAAACTTGATCTATGCATTAACTATGATTATGTGCATAACAAAAAGGTATATCTCAATGCACCAGCCACAAGCATTCCCTCAGAGCTGATAGAAGATGCAAGATCTGGAGACATCATTGAACTACCAATGATAAGAGACAGACACAACTACAGTGTAGTCTACAGAGATTTTGAGAAGAACAAGACTCTATTCAGAAGTGTTGATATCTGTAAGTACTCAAATTAGACACTGAAGTTTATTATGAAATGCATGAACAAGAGACAGGAACAACTTCAGAAGATTGGAATGAACAGAGAAAATCAAAGGCAGGAAATTGAACAAATGATTGAAGAATGGATACAGGCAAGAACTTGGTACAAAGATATGTATGATATCTGCAAGAAATACATCTCTTATAAGAAGACATTGAAGGCTGGAGATGTACACAAAAGAGTAAAGCTGTTTTGAAGAACATGTTTGTTTAAACTTTATTTCATCATGTAATTTGTTTTCAGAATAGTAGTAATTTGCTTGATTTGCAAAATTTAAATTTCCACTGTTTGGAAAATATTTTTTGGTTCATGAGGTAGTTCATTTTTCTTACAATACTTAGGGGGGAAATTGTTAGGAAACATTAAGTATAAGTATTGAAAAAAAAGATGATCTTCATGATCACCAGATGAAGATACAATCAAGGAGTGTACTAAGAAGATGCCTAAATGATATCTTGACAAAAAGAAAAGAAAGATACATCTTCAACTTAAGAATCAGGAGAAGATCAAAAGAAAGAAGACAATCAGACCAAAAACCTTTTCTGATGAAGTCTGATGATAAATCTGGTATTTATCAGAATTCTGGTAATAGTCACCAGAAATTCTAGTAGGCCCACTTGTCTTCAAGATAAGGCCAGACACAAACCCAAAAAAGAGCACGTTGGCCATAACCGATTCAATGAATATGCCAAGAAGGTCCTTTTGTGCAGAGCAAGTGCTGAATAAACAATTGTTTATTCAGATCTGACTCTCTATAAATAGAGATGTCAAACCCCGAAGGTTAAATGAGTTGTGCTTAGCATTCAATACACACACAAAAACTCCATTGCCCTTCACTTAGAATTCTTTGAGTATTCGTTTTGTAATATTTAGTAACTTTGTATTTGCAAATTCATTTAATACACTTGAAAAATTCTATATCTTGTTTCTTGAAAGTCTGATTTCTAGTTCCGCACATTACTTTCTCATTTATTGAAATCACTTGCCATATTAAGTTTGGGTATCTCTTTCAGGGATCAACAGTAGGCATTGTATACCTCTGGCAATCAACATGTTGAGCCTGAATAATTCGGTTGAGACTTGGCAGATATACTCGTCTAAGTGGACTAGCATACCCAACAAAGTATCCTTCCAAACATTTAGCCCCAAATTTGCCTTCTGGATCTATTACGGTGCACAGTGAACCAAAAGGTGTCGTTTTACCTTTGGGTGCGTTTTGTACTAGCACAATCCCACAAAATTGGTCTACATGTCCTAGTTTTTAAGTAGAAACGATTTAATAACCAATTATTCTATAAATCCTTAACTTTCTCCAATACTTAGGGTTTTCACACAACTTTGAGATTTTCTTCAAAAGTCTTTATTTTTGGTTATGTTGGCGTGTTTATATATATATATATATGTATATATATATATATTAATATTTTTACGTCTTGAACGATTTTATTGGTGACTCTTATTATGTTATATCTGTTATCACACCCGTTTATGTACATTATATCTACAAATTTGTGCTTTGTAACATATTTACACAAACATTAACATATCATCAAATATCGTAGTGCACGTATTCCATCGACTTATATATTTCATCATTTTTATAGAATTTATACATGAAGTAACTCAGCAAGTTAACCTATGTATTATTTTCATGCTTGACAAATAAGTTGCGTATTAACGTGACTTTTAACGAAATTATTGTTTTAACCATACAAGTGCACATGCATAGTCCTACCTCCTACTATCATGTTAACACTTATCATTATACATTATACATACCCATATTCACATATAATATCACAAGATGCAAAATTCACCCTTGAACAACCCGTTTTCGCATACGTCGAAATATGCGTATTTTTAACGATTCAGTAACGTTTTTATGTGTCGGAAGTCACGTATGACTAGCCAAACCCCATGGATACTTAATATAAGATTAAATAATTATATTTATCATAAAATATCATTTTATATTCTGATCTAAATCAGTTTTGCAAAAATCACTTTAAAACCCGATTTTTACCGTTTTTAACGCATAATCTTGTACCGAACCTTACTATAATCATCCCAAGTTGTTACGATTTTATATTTTAACATAATGCATGTTGTTACTGAATAAAATGGTACCATATTTGTAACATTCCCAAAAATTTTAAATATAAAATAAAGTTATTACACGAATAGGTCATGGGTAAGTTGACCGATAGAAATATAAGGTACTTTGGCAAACGCATGAACCATTTAATAATTATAACAATAAAAATACATTATATTTGAACTTACTTCGTTTTTAATAAAACTTGGGTCAAAATGTAGATAAGATTATTCTCATCCTAAAGACATATTCTTTGTTTTATAAAACGTCATATTTTAGAAGTTATAAGCGTCAAATAAGTGAAGCAGCTGAATTAATTATAATATATAAATTAATAAAATAATAATAATCAAATTAGATATTAAAGTGTACGAAATGTTAATTAAATAATAATTAAAATTTTCAAAGAAATGAAATTTGTAAATTATGTAAGTAAGGAATCTGTTGAAACAAACTTTCAACATATTCATTTAATGCATGCTACGTGCAAGAGATTTATGCTGCTTGAGGTGTACGCATACTTTAATGAGTGACCTTCAATTTCACTATAAAAGGAAGCCAATAGTTGTTCAGTTTCCCTGCTCACCATCTCTCTAGCAAACGCCCCCTCTCTCTCTAGATTTCTACTTTATATTTTTATTTTTATTTTCACCTATAATAATAGTAAAGCTCTGCCCCGTTTTAAGTGTTTTAACCCCTGATCACTGAGTCAATACCCTGTCCGATTGATTTAGGGATAAAGTTCGTTGGGGTTCTGTCTCGTGACGTAGGGATAAAGTTGAATTGGGTTACTATACTTAATGCGAGTGCATTATATATTTTATTAAATAGTTCAGGAGTTATACCCAAGATATAACAACTCTCTTAAAATTATTAGAACACCCCTATAAGTCCTAAAATACACCCCGTATACAAAAACCGGACCCGAATAAAACATATATTAATAAATAACAAATAAAAACAATAATTTAAGTCTGTCGCGGGGAGCGACAGACTGCTCCTGAGCTTTCGCGGGGCGCGAGCGAGCAACAAGTGGCGGAGCCACAACTCGCCACGTGGCCTGACACGCGTCGACAACCGGGAATGACTCAGCAAACTCGTTGCCGCCTTCGGGGCCCTCGCGGGGCGCGAAGGCCCTTATGGTCTCTTTCGCAGGGTGCGAGGGACTGCCGATAAGACCCTATAAATAGATGGGATCGGCTTCAGTCCAATTCGTTCAAAATTCTCGTGATTCTCTCTCAAATTCTTAATATTAGAATTAATTCCTGGGTATTATACCCCCTAAATAGCGAAGCTCTGTCTCGTTGTAAGTATCATAACCCCCGGTTACGTATTAGTGACGCTGCCCGATTGATCTAGTGCTCCGTAACGCATGTCAAGGCTCTGCCTGACTCAGTCGTTGGAGTTCTCTCTCGGGGAGGGTATATCTAATGTAAATATGGGTATTATACTAACACGTGTTCATTGTTTATTTAACTAGATTATAACCAGGAAGTCACAAGGAAATACCTAAATTAGCAATGTGAGTTAATCCTCCTTTTTGCAAATTGTTTTACAAAGCCTCAATGTTTTAAATTATATTACACAGTGATTGAGTATTTGTAATTCTACAATTATCGTCGGTATGTTGGGGTTTTGTATACAAAATTTGTTACTACACTGGGAGTAGTAACATGACCACAAGTTGGGTTGACAGTACCGTGGGTGGTAATTAAGGTAGAAAAATAAACAAATGTAATTGCGCGACCACCCTCAATGTTGTAAACTGATAAAACCTATTTTGATTAAACTGAGATTCACTCGCCAGTATTTCTTGCTGATAAAATATTTTAAACACGTGTTTCAGGTAACTTAGTGTGAAGCCAATAAAAGCCAGCTGGAGAGCACTGAAGGCTTAGAAAAGTATCATATCTAATGTAAATATTCAAAGTATATGTAGGAACATAATGAAATATAAATTTTATAACAATGATACAATGTTAATATTAATATTTTAATATTAATCTAAGATAAATGTAATTCAGATATGATACTTTGAAAATATCATAATATAAATACTTAGATAATATTTATACCTAAATAATTTTATATCATTTAAATTTTCAGGATATGTAACTCCTATTGTATCTTACAATATATTAGGCTACAAAAAGAGGATATATTCATAAAATAATATTCAATTCTGTATCCACATATTTATGTAAATACAATTTAAAATAAATTATAATAATAATATGATATTGATACTAATATCTTAATCAAAGATATAAGATAACACCCTTAGATATGATATCACTAAAATATCACAATATAAAATATTATTCAATGAAGACAGGATATTTTATGATTTATGATATAATCCAAAAGTATTACTCAATTTAGAGATAAATATTTGTCAAAATTTTGACAAAACATATAATTATACTAATTTTGTTAAAATATAATATTCCAGCATTGTTTAGATGCAATAATTAAAATACTTTGTACATCACTTTATAATTCTTTAGCGTATTATTAAATATGTAGATTATTCGTCAAAATTTGATAAGTTATGTAATATTCAGAAATTACACGTATAGTCAATATTGGTGATAATTAACATGCTAGAGAAATTTTTAATACACAAACGCTCTCTAAGAAAAGTCTTTAATATATACTGTTATTATTTATCATCATTATTAATATAATACACTAAATTAAATATTATTAAATTCTGTTTTAAACTAAAACTAATAATAATAATATTTTTGGAAGAATAAAATATTTGGCTCTTGAATAAAGTTATGTTAAAAGAGTTTTATAAAACATAATTCTTAATTTAATTTATACCAATAATGAACAAGAATTATTATAGTTCATAATTCATAGTTTAACGATTCTAAAATTTAAGCACATATACATATACTGTGGAGGATATAAGATATTTTACAAAATTTTATTAATGAAACAGAAATATGCACAATAACTTAGTATTGTGTAATTAAATGATTTTAATACATAATGTCACACCCCCAAAAATATCAAAAGCGGAAACCTCCGCGAGGTGTGTGACGTACCAGGATCTAGCCACTAATCATATTGAACCATAAATAAAATAAACTTTCCATTAAACGAAATAGTATAATTCAAACACCAGTGTAGAAAATTAAACATGTTCAGCAGAAGCATAATAATTTGTTCAATAAGTTTAAATGAAAATGTTCAAAACAATGCAACAGTGAGAAGCGTTTCCAAATGTCACGACCCATGACCACTCCAGCTTCCCAGACAGCAAGTTCCAAACAGTGTACCTAAGGACCTGCAAGCATGCAGAAAAGTGTATCAGACAACGCTGGTGAGTTCACAGTTTGTTTAACCGTTTGTTACCAAGTATTGACTTATGTTATGTTGATAATAACTCGATACCGCAGACGGCTCCTTTTTGCCCTTCTCTAATGCTCTATCAAACATTGGTCATGATTTTAAAGTTATTAGTTCACGCCAGTCCTATCCAGGCACGTCGTGAGGGTGCCAAACCTAATAGCACTATCAACTAATAACCCCGTTGCCCTACATCACATAACACTTTCGTTAACATATAACAAGTTGGATCATTATTAGATAACCTAACCGAAATTTAGACACGCAAATCACTACTTATATTGTTTCAGCTTCAACATCCAAAACTGGCCTGTTTTCGGGGATTTTAATAAAATAGTTAACTTGTTCCAAAAATTCCCAAAGTTTTACAGAATGTTCCAAACGGTCCACGTCACATTTTTTAAAAATCTTGGGGCTCAATTTGTTACCAATTATTTTATAAAAATCATTTACCGGGCTGCAGTCAGATTCTTCACCTTCTGACTGCAGTCCACGGAAAAAGTTATTCTTCACCTTCTGACTGCAACAAGTTATTCTGCAGAAAAACGCAGCTTCAGTTGCTGAAACAAAATAATTAAAAACTATAATTAAGCAACAAGTTTAGGCAATGGTTGGTTGTACCCTAGCCTTTGGGGGTTTTTCAAAATAAAATGGATTGTGTGATTCTACTTCACACACCTGTCCACATATCTATCAATACACCTTATTTATAAAATTTTGTTGCATTATTAGTTGTAATTTTAGCAAAATGGTTGTACCCACTTGATTTTTTTTTGTCTTTAAAATTTATTTTGTCTTTAATTATTATTTTACTTTTAACCCAAATACTTTAATAATTTTACAACTTAATCACAACATCATTGGTTGTAACATGTGCTTAAGTGGTTGTACCTTAGTCAAATATAGGTTGTAAGTTATGCTTAAGTGGTTGTACCTTAATTAAATAAGAATGGTTTCATTACCTTACCAAATTGAATATGTTTTGTATGCATGTATGGTTTTAAATTGTGCTTAAGTGGTTGTACCCTAATCAAATAATGGTTTCATTATCTTACCATATTCAATCGGTTTGATCCATTCAAAGTTGTGTTGTTTTATTTGTAAATTATTATTATTTATAATAATCTAATTAATTTAGCCAAAATCTTGTATAAATATAATTTGCAACATATTGATGCAATGGTTGTTGTAATGTATGCATTATGGTTTGTATAGTGGTAATGATATATATTATATATAGATTACAATAAACCTGTCAAACGGGAAAAAATAGACGCGGGTTCATCGTAACGCGCGAGTCCTAAATCAACTTGGTTATTTTATTATATGTTTTACGCTTCGGTTAAATTTCTTCGCATTAACACCGCAACTTCATTGTCGGTGGTCGCTGATAGTAGTGTGGCATTAGTGCTCGCCCCTGCCGCAAAGCGGGGGGTGTTTAATACTAGTTTATTTTAAATAGCAAACGCTGTCCAAAAATCATGATTTCAGAGCCATTAGAAGCGTATTTCAAAATAGCACATTATAGTCTCAAGAAAATCCAGATTTCATTAAATTATAACCCCGTTACAGCCAACTGAAGTTGGCTGAATTCGCTGGAGAGATTCCCTGTTTCAGCTCTTGGTGACATAAAACGAGTTTTCGAGTTTCGTTATCATGTTTCCGCCATTACACGAATATATTCAATCATCCATAGTAGATTATCATCAAGTTCAGATTATTTATCACTAAAGCCTCAAGAACCAACAAGATTCAACTTATACACAAAACCCTAGCGACCAACCGAAACTATAATCAATCATAACATCAACAACAATGATTTCTAGCAATCCTATATTACAAGTAATCTTCAAAAACGTCAAGGATCGTTATCAAACCCAGAAATCACAGCCAAGATAGGAACAATTAAACAAGAATCAGAACTATTACCAAGTTAAGAATGATATGGAACCGATCAAAGTTCGACTCGGTGAACCGTGGCCTTGTGTGTCGCTGATCAAGAAGAAGCAGAGGGAGGGCAGGAGCCTGGAGGTCGCTTTAGGGTTTTGTTGTGTGGGGGAAAATGGTCTCAAGCAGATTGTACGTGAATAAAAGGGGATTAGAGGGTGGGGTGGTTTGGGGTTTTAATGGACTAGGGTTGTTTGGCGAGTTAGTGGGTTTCGGGTTTCGGGTTGGGTAAACATGTGTTTCGGGTTTCGGGTTATGCAAAAAAACGACATATATATGTAACATTAGCTAATTTAATTCAATTTTTAAATAAGTTAATTATGCAAGTCGTGTGGCATGAGATAGTAAAACATAGTGAAACGTAGTTTAAGAATCATGAAACTGAACGACGCTAACCTCGGAAATACGGGTTGTCACATCATCCCCAAGTTGAAAGAAATTTCGCCCTGAAATTTGATAAGTAACCCAAAAACAGTAAGGTGTTAGATCAGGATGACTGTGGATTTTCCTCGGGTGCCACATCATCCCCAACTTGAAAGGGAATTTCGTCCCGAAATTCGCCAATGACATCAGAAGTTGATTCAACCGTTTGAACAATCGAGGATAATAGAGTTTCATCTGATCTTTGCGTTCTCACGTGAACTCCGGTCCACGTCTTGAGTTCCAACGAACTCTCACGATTGGAATTCGACTAGGTTAACGAACCTTGACTTCCTGGTCCATGATTTCAATATGTTCCTCGACAACTGCAACTTGTCGTTAACCTTAGGCACTAGTAAGGGTATCACAAGTGTTTCATCGGATAACGCTTCTTTAAATTCAAGACATAAATGACATTGTGAACGTTACCCAATTCGTCAGGTAGAGTTTGTAGGCCACATTACCGATTCTCTCTAGAATTTTGAATGGCCCAACGTAACGTAAATTTAGCTTGCCGCGCTTCCCAAAGCGTATCACACCCTCCCAAGGTGAGGCTTTCAACATGACTCGCTCGCCTGCAGCGAACTCCTAGTGTTTCCTAAGCTTATCAGCTTTCCTGGCGGTCACGCGTTGCCGCCGTACAATTTGTGTTTTCATCAATCTTCTCATGAGTTTCGAGCACAAGCCCTGGGCCTGTGATTAGGCTGTCACCCACCTCAGCCCAACAAAGAGACCGGCATTGTCGTCCATGCAATGCCTTGAACGGTGCTGCCAGAATACAAGAATGGTAGCCATCGCAAGAAAACCCTACCGAAGGTAAATGTCTTTCCAACCTTTATCAAGGTCAATCACACATGCTCGCAGCATGTCTTTGAGTGTCTGGATGGTTCGATCGCTCTGACCATCTGTCTGATGGTGATAGGTAGTGCTCATGTCTAGATGTGAGCCACATGATTTGTGTGTTGCCGGCCACAAATCGGGTATAAATGCAGATCACAATCAGAGGTAGTAGAAGTCAGTGCCCCGTGCCTAGAAACCGCCTCTCCTAGAGGAATATCCACAAGCTGTGAAGACTCATCAGTTTCCTTGATTGCAAGGAAGTGTGTTGGGTACATGAGATAATCAACGATCCCCCATGTGATATTGTTCCCGTTTCGAGTTTTAGGTAGACCAGTGATAAATCCGTGGCAGTACGTTCCCATTCATATGGGTGTTTCTGATTGCTAACACTAATTAAAAGTTTCTGATACTCCACCTTGACTTTCGCACAAGTCAAACATCGCTCACTTGCGTTGCTATGTGGGCCTTCATGCCCGGTCACTTGTACAAGATCTTCAGATCCTAATACAACTTTTCAAAACCCAGATGGATAGGATATTGAGACTTGTGTGCATCGTCCTCCACAAGTTCCCTAAGTTTATCGTATAGTGGGACCCATATTCGCTCCATGAAGTAGCGAATACCGTCTGATTCTGCTGCAAGTTGCCTTTCCATGCCTCGCATGGATTCCACTTGAAGATTTTCTTCCTTCAACGCTTCGGTTTTGGCAGAACGAATCTAATCAGGTAGGCTAGAGTCGATAGTGAGCTGCAAGGCTCGTACACGATCAGGTTACACAGTCGTGATCGTTCAAGAGTTCCATCCAACGCCATTGCATGCTTAGCTCTTCCAGATCAAAGATGGGCTGGAGGCCCTTGTGATCGGTCTACATAGTGCATTTGGTATCGTCCAAGTAATGCCTCCAAACTCAAATTCCAAAAGCCATGGCTTTCACCCTAGGTTGTGAGTCACGAAATCCTTCTCATGAATCTTCAACTATCGAAGAGCGTAAACTATCATGTTCTCGCGTTGTATCAGCGCACAACCGAGACCTTGGATCGAAACAGCCCAATACATCATAATATCACATGTACAATCGAGTAAGGTCAATATTCAGTGCATTGTAGAGTTTGGCTTCAAACCTGAAAAGATGCCCTCCTGTTTTGTCCTCCACGAATACACAACACCCTGCTGTGCTAAAGCAACAAAAACTGTGCGATCTTCGAAAATCTCTTGATGAATCTGTGATAGTACTTAGCGAGACCAAGAAATTACCACACCTCCGAAGGACTCTTCAGTGCCGATCGATTTCTAATAAAATGGATCTTAGCGGGATCCATGTGTATCTCCAGTTCGTTGACTACGTGACCAAGAAAGTGTACTTCTTGAATCCTGAAGTCACACTTAGAAAGACTTCGCGTGGAGTTGCTCCCCCTAGGAGCCCTAAGATAAGATACGAGTGCCGCTCATGGTATTCCTTTCTCCCGGTTGTGATTCAAAACGTCATCCATGAACACGGTTAACGAATTTGGCGAGATGAGGTTCACACATACCATTCATGTGATTCATAAGGCTGCTGGTGTGTTGAGTAACTTGAATGACATGAACATAAAATCATAATGGTCGTACTGTGTCTGTAATGGCGTGTTAGGAACATCTTCCCCTGGGTCTTCCTTCAGGTGACAGTCCGATCTTAGGTCGATTTCCGAATAGAAGCTTGATTCCTTGCTGCGTTTACGGTAGTCGATACTCGTGCGAAAGGACTCGCCCTTCCTTTTCTCAAATAGAGCGCGGGCTCCCCAAGGCGAGAAGCTAGGTCAATTAGAACCCCTACCCAGTAGTTCCTGAAGTTGATTAAACAGTTCTTGTAACCTTCCTGGTGTGAAACAATAGGGGGGAACTAGAAATCAGGGTTGCTTTTATCATGATTCAAATCTGATATTCCATCTGACGTTATGGGGGGGGGGGGGGGAAGGTAAACCTAGAAGTTCTTCGGGCTGCGTACCGGTAACCAGTGATAGTGTAGTAGGGTAGCTGAAACGCTGCTAGACTTCCCTAGTCGAAGTGATACTAACATTCAGTGAATTTCCACCAGGGAGGGATATACATGCGATTTTCATCTTTACAAAGGTTTCTGCTCGATGCTTGGACTACCAGTCCATACTGACGACTACATCAAAGCTTCCAAAAGTAAAGAGGAAAGAGTCAATGTCGAACACGTGACCTAAAGTTTGAGTTTGCACCCTAAGCGAACGTGTGAGGCTTCAATTGGCTTGCCATCAGCCACTTTTACAACGTGTCTGACTTCAAGAGGTATCGGGGTTGAAAAGAACAGAGACGAAATGATTAGTTACCAAAAGGTACAGTCCACCATGTTGCTATTATACCTGGCGTCGCCCACGCCAATCCTAAATGCTCGTCCATGAGCACCCCTTCCAGGGTCGTTGTTATCGTTACGAGGATTCCCAACACTGTTATTGTTCCCTTGGTTGTTGACGTCTTGACTTAACAACGGCCAATCCTTGTCAAAGTCACCTTCATTTCCATACTGAAGGTTATGATTGCGAATACCTTGTTGTCACCGTGGCCATTGCCCCTAATGTTGTTGCTTCGTGAACAAATCTCTGCGATCTTTCACCAAAAGAATCCACCTTTCTGCATTCCTTGACATATCCTAGGGTACTGCCCAATGCGCTAGAAATTACACATCCCATATTCTGGTCGATTGTCAGTGGTTATGCCCTAAGTGATTCATAAGGGTTGGCTCCCAAAGGTTGCTGACTAGGGTTAGGGACTCGATTGAAGTCAGTCTGCGAGTGTTCATTGTCGTGAGCAGGGTCGTCCAAATACTAGGGTTGGTAATGTATCACGGTCATCCTCTTGTCCCTCGGTCTTGCGAGGTGATTGGATAATACACAGTGTGTTGCTAGAGAATTGCAGAGGTGACCATACTTCTGAGACCAATTCTGTGAGTTCAAGTAAACGAGAAAAGTGAGGAAAGTACAGACCAAACATTCGACGCTTCGACAACTAACTTAGAGATGCTCGCACCAGCACCTAGCATTCCTATACGGTTCACCAGACGTTCAGATACGTGTTCAGGCAACACTCATAATCATCGAGATTTGTAAGGATTCGAAAGGAATTGAAAGGAGCACCTTCGAGTAGGAGACAGTCATCGCTAAGACTCCTATAGACTGTTGTGTTTATCACTAGGTCGGACAATGGAACAGAACCCCTTTCACATTCGCTAAGCCTCACTAGGACTCACATGCACCCCACATTATTATTATGTGTGCACCCACAATAATACTGTGATTTGCATGCTCATCTCAGTTCCTCCTAACTAATGTCAAATGATTCCTCTAACTCAAATGTCAAACAAAGATTGTCAAAACGACAAGATCACAAAAATCTAAGGATTACGACATACTAACGACGCATCATAATGTAAACAAGCAATTCATGAAATTATGCTATAGTGACGAGAGTGTGTCCGTATGATACATCATAAACAAGTGTACACAAGTCATGTAATGTATACAACAGGTGAAAAGACGAACCTTGCAATCTGGAGCTGAGTGTCATGGTCGTATTCACGTATTAAGAAACTGTTCGGTTATAGTCTGGTTTTATAAAAACATTTTTAAAACCAAGTTCACTATAACAAGTGACTCTGATACCAATCTGTCACATCCCCAAAAATACCACAAGCGGAAACCTCCGCGAGGCGTGTGACGTACCAGGATCTAGCCACTAATCATATTGAACCATAAATAAAATAAACTTTCCATTAAACGAAATAGTATAATTCAAACACCAGTGTAGAAAATTAAACATGTTCAGCGGAAGCATAATAATTTGTTCAATAAGTTTAAATGAAAATGTTCAAAACAATGCAACAGCGAGAAGCGTTTCCAAATGTCACGACCCATGACCACTCCAGCTTCCCAGACAGCAAGTTCCAAACAGTGTACCTAAGGACCTGCAAGCATGCAGAAAAGTGTATCAGACAACGCTGGTGAGTTCACAGTTTTTTTAACAGTTTGTTACCAAGTATTGACTTATGTTATGTTGATAATAACTCGATACCGCAGACGGCTCCTTTTTGCCCTTCTCCAATGCTCTATCAAACATTGGTCATGATTTTAAAGTTATTAGTTCACGCTCGTCCTATCCAGGTACGTCGTGAGGGTGCCAAACCTAATAGCGCTATCAACTAATAACCCCGTTTCCCTACAAGCAACTAACCCGGTAGTATGGTGGGACTTGAGTGATAGAAAGTGAGTGTATTATCTAACATCAACATTTACTGAAAACTGTTTCATATCCCCTTCAAGGATATGGGTTTGTGAAATCCGCCTTACATCCCCTACAAGGATGTGGGTTTATGAAAATCCGTTTATTTGTTTGCCTGTTTGATTGTCCCCACCGGACGCATGCTTGTTTTGAGAGAAGTGAACTCACCTTAGTTTTGCTCGGTTTGTTAAGTTACCCGTTCCAAGTTAGTCAACCAAATCCTACTGTGGTTACCAATGAAATCAGTTTCATAATCAATTGAGTTACGTATATTCACAGTGTGCATTCAAAGCAAAGATCACCGCATAACACATAGCAGTTATTCAAACTCATACAAATCATAAACTATATACATTCCGCCTATAACTACTCAAGAGCAAGCACACCATACTTCATATTACACTTTCGTTAACATATAACAAGTTGGATCATTATCAGATAACCTAACCGACATTTAGACATGCAAATCACTACTTATATTGTTTCAGCTTCAACATCCAAAACTGGGCTGTTTCCGGGTATTTTAATAAAATAGTTAACTTGTTCCAAAAAATCCCAGAGTTTTACAGAATGTTCCAAACGGTCCACGTCACATTGTGTAAAAATATCGGGGCTCAATTCGTTACCAATTATTTTATAAAAATCATTTACTGGCCTGCAGTCAGATTCGTCACCTTCTGACTGCAGTCCACGGAAAAAATCATTTAAAATTCATCGTAAGTCTGATTGACGAAATTCCAGTTGGAGAATTATGGAGACACCCGTGGCCATCTACTTTTTGAATTTCATAAACTAACTCTATCCAGATTTCAAGTTATGACGAAGAACATAACACACATTTTCTACAGAAAAACGCAGCTTTAGTTGCTGAAACAAAATAATTTATTTTAAATAGCAAACAATGTCCAAATATTATGATTCCAGAGCCATTAGAAGTGTATTTCAAAATAGCACATTATAGACTCAAGAAAATCCAGATTTCATTAAATTATGACCCCATTACAGCCAACTGAAGTTGGCTGAATTCGCTGGACAGATTCCCTGTTTCAGCTCTTGGTGACATAAAACGAGTTTTCGAGTTTCGTTATCATGTTTCCGCCATTACACGAATATATTCAATCATCCATAGTAGATTATCATCAAGTTCAGATTATTTATCACTAAAGCCTCAAGAACCAACAAGATTCAACTTATACACAAAACCCTAGCGACCAACCGAAACTATAATCAATCATAACATCAACAACAATGGTTTCTAGCAATCCTATATTACAAGTAATCTTCAAAAACATCAAGGATCTTTATCAAACCCAGAAATCACAGCCAAGATAGGAACAATTAAACAAGAATCAGAACTATTACCAAGTTAAGAATGATATGGAACCGATCAAAGTTCGACTCGGTGAACCGTGGCCTTGTGTGTCGCTGATCAAGAAGAAGCAGAGGGAGGGCAGGAGCCTGGAGGTCGCTTTAGGGTATTGTTGTGTGGGGGAAAATGGTCTCAAGCAGATTGTACGTGAATAAAAGGGGATTAGAGGGTGGGGCGGTTTGGGGTTTTATTGGACTAGGGGTGTTTGGCGAGTTAGTGGGTTTCAGGTTGGGTAAACATGCTTTTTGGGTTTCGGGTTATGCAAACAAATGACATATATATGTAACATTAGCTAATTTAATTCAATTTTTAAATAAGTTAATTATGCAAGTCGTGTGGCATGAGATAGTAAAACATAGTGAAACGTAATTTAAGAATCATGAAACTGAACGAAGCTAACCTTGGAAATACGGGTTGTCACACATAATACCTATATATCAACCGGAAATAGCTTAAACCTATTTCTTAAATTATATGCAAGACAAATGTATATATATATATATATATATATATATCATATAACTTGTATCAATATTACATATGATATTTCATCCATAAATTAAAAATATGTACAAAAACATTTAGTATGGTATAGCTATATGGTTTAAAATATATATACATATATCTCAAGAGGAAACAATTGTTATCATTTGATAAGTTCAATTCATTTCTTAAGCTATTTTTAAGTCATATGTATCTATATTTTGATATGAGAATGATACTTCATTACTTAAAAATCAAATTTAAAAACGCTAGACTTTGTATTACCTATTATGGTTCTTTAATAAATAGATATAATAAATTAAGAATTTCAATTACGTCCTAAGGCTATCTCCATCCACAACCTTCTCCAACCCAACCTTATAATAAAAAACTAATTTCTCTCTCTTCCACCTACACAACCCAACCTACCTCAACCTTCGACTCACATTCACAACCCAACCTTTAAAACATTTTTTTTTATTAAATATATATTTTTTATGCTTATTAATTATCCATAAATGTGTTAAAAATAATTACAATTAATATTTTCATTTGAAATCGATTTGTTTTAAAAGCAAAATAAATAACAACAATATAAGAAATCTTTTAATAAAAAAACGCATACATTCACCAAACATAGTTAATAAAGTTATCAAAAAAATCTAACGTACCAGTAAGATCAGTACATGTGGAAAACAAAGATATATGCATTTTTTATAAAAAAAAATAATTAAAAAAATATTTTTTTGAAGGAACTCAGTTTTTGATAAAATTTATATCGATATGTTCACAAAAAAAAGTTAAACAACACTGTGTTTTCAGATTTTTTAAATAATTAAATATTAAAAAGTTATTAAAGAAAATCATGTTTTAGCTAAAATTAATTGTTATAAAACAAAAATGGAAAACATAATTTTAAAAGAACCGTTCACAAGCCAACATGTGGCATATTTAAAATAATAAAAAAATCATCAACCAAAGTTGCCACACCAACTTGGTCGTGAGTTTTTATTGATTTTTTTATTATTTTTTTCACTTTTTGACCAACCAACTAAGGTTTTGGTCACCAATGGTTGTAGCCTAAGAATGTTATAACCAAAATGAATCAACCTATCATTTAAAGGTTTAATTGTTTTAAAAGAATCTAGAAAATTTATACCTTTATTAAATTATTCCTTTTGATGAATTCCCTTATGTTTAATAAATATGATAGAAATTTAATTTGTTAATATAAAGGAATAAACAAAGTTATGGGAATAAACATGATAACTAATACAATTAGTTATGTAATTGGATTCTTATGAATCAGTATTATATATATACATATTACAGGAAATTTTAAAAACTTTATTTATATATGTATATATATGCAAGATACCATTTTCTTGGTAGTATGCATAATAATCAGATATCTTTTGTAGAAGGACCAGCTTTTATATAATAGAAGAAACAAACCTACATGTCTACTCAAAACCTATTTTGATACTCAACCTTAATTTAAAAGATACCTTAAGAATATCTGTACTAGCACCACATCTTAAAGAATAATAAATGGGTCAATGACTGAGAATCTCAGAATTTCATATAAGTTCTTGCCTTTATTTTTGAATACCTATCCAGTCATGAGCTCTGGAAATATAGTTGAATTAAGGCAATATAAAGAAAAGCTATTACACCAAAGGAAGAAACAACACATATAAAATATACATTTCCTTATATTTTGATAAGATATATAGTAAAAGAAAATGTTAAAATATAATATATATGTATATATATATATATATATATTTATCTACCAACGCATAATACTGATAACTATGACTACAATCGTGCTAAAAAATGTGCTTGTATAATTGCTTAGTTCTGTGATAATTATATCTGAACATGTTTGTAATTCAGATGTCAAAGGGGATGGCATGTAATCAAGAAATTCAGGCTAGAAATGAAAACTCTTTGGATAAAAATACTATAGAAAATATAATAGCTCAAGGAATATCGAATGCCATAGCTTCAATCATTAAAGCTATTAAAATTTCTGTGCCTATAAACGAGAATCCTACTATCCACTGTAAGCATACCCATCACTTCAAACCTAACCCTAGTATCAACGAAAGTCATGATATTCATATCACAACTCTATCTTCCAAACGAAAGCAAACCACAACCTATAGCTACTCTTATAAGGAATTCCGCTCCGACAAATCCGAACTCGCTAGGTAATCATCATTTGTTTTCCCGGTCACTAAATTGTATCACTGTCTTCTATCGGTCATCATACATCGTAGTTATGTGCACACTTGGTCGAGTAAACATGTTTAGGTATTAGACTAAACACCGTTATGAGTGATATAAGGGCCGAATCCTTTCTCTTGTCAATTGAACTAAGCCCAGCACACACACACCCTAGGCCCGAGTTAAGCCCAACCGGTTATGAATTGAAAACAAACACACATAGTGGGCCGATTATAATTTAAAAACAAACACATATATTACTAAACTTAACTGCATGAGCCCAATCAGGTTGATAATGGGCTGATTGTTTGATAAGGGTCGGCCAAAAGGAACTCATAATGCGATATATACTCAACATGTTATCTAAATACCTCACAACTCCAATAAACAAACCCTACCCCTCCTTCCTTGAATTGCGACGACACCCCCCTCCCTTGTATTGCGAAGACAGTAGGACCCCCCTCTCATCATCATTGAATTATCACCTCATACGGTCAAGATTTTGGTTAGTGGATTCTTGCTTATGTTAACTTTTAATTAGTAATTATACCCATGTGAAATCTTGATTTATGAAACTATATCCATGTTCTATGAATTATTTGGACGCATGATACTAACGTAAATTGTTCCTTTGCATGAGGAACCGTAATTGGACTTGTTTGTTTTAATAAGAATTTCTGGTGGATCTTGGTTAATAGTTGTGCTGTTTGAAAAGAAAGAATTATGTTATGATGTGTTACTGAATACTTGATGATATATATATATATATATATTTGCACATACATGTGAGTTTAGGTTAGAGTGTGGCCGATAGGACTTGTATGATGTGCAACCCTTGATCTTTGATTCATACGATGACTGATGCTCGAATTGTTATGCATGTTGTTGTAATTGTGATGAGATGATGACCTATTGATGTAGTGATTAATGTTATAGTATGGTCCAATTGAAAGCAAGTTGATAGTAATCAATTGTCGGCCATTATTAATGTTATATGTAAGAGTGGTCCACTTAAAATTCCTTGACTATTGAGCTGCATGTGAAGTCTTGATCTAATCAAATAAAGATGTCATTGATAGTCATGTGGAGTATTAATTAATGCCATGATGGTTTGTGAATTTCATTGTAATCAGTTTGACTAAATTAATTGATTTCTTGATGATAATGACTAGGATAAGAAGGAGTTATATTCTGCTATTTCGATGGGTTATTAATCTATTGAATGAGTTTTTATTTAATGGGCTGATATATATTAAATGGGCTGCTAAAATTTATTAGACGTAATTATATAAGGTTGGGCCGGTTGTGATAGTTGGGCCGCAGCCGTTAAACAGGACTTTACTTGTATATGTAAGATAGATCAGACATTTAATCAGTGGAATTAATTAGGTGTGGGCTGTACAAAATGACTAAGTAATATGCCTAAGGGATTTCAACATGGGCTGTCCATAAGGGTTGGATAAGTGGACCGAAATATTAGTGAACATGGACTCAAATAACAACGTGTCAACTAGGTATAGATGATATTGGAATGGAACAAGTTATAATGTATTGGCTGGGCTCCATGCGAACTAAACTGGACATGGGCCGACCCTTTTCGCATTGGGCCGACCCAGTGTGTGGACATTAAGAGTGCAGTGTGTTGGATATGTTTATATTTTAGGTGCACATCGGTAATACGTGATTATGTTTTTGATGACGGAAATGTGTCAACGGATATAAAAACATATAATATTACGTGTATGTTATGACATGAAAGCTTGTTAACCTGGATTACTTAAACCTTGAATTGTTTGGAAACACTAGGACATTGCATGACCCTACGTGTGTGTGTACTTACGTTTACGATTCATTAGGTCGCGTGTCACGGGTTTAACATTTAAAGTGTAGAAGTAATAAATCTTACCGAGCAAAACTAAGGTGAATTCATTTCTCTTGAGCATGCGTCCCGGTGGTTGGGACAGTCAGTGGGTATCCCGGGGAGGGATAAATCTTTTGGGTAAAAATGGGGATGTTGGATAATATACTCTTCCTATCACCTTTAAAGTCCCTCCGTGTTGTTTGGTTACCGGGGAGGTAACATGGTATTAGTTAGTAGCGCTACTTAGGTTTGGCAACCTCACCCCGTACCTGGGAGGACGGGTGTTGAACTAATGACCTAGTCATGACCAATGCTTTGATAGGAGCATTGGAGAAAGGGCAAAATAATCAGAAGACGTCTTGTATTCGGGTTATTATCAACATTACTTCGGGAATTAACTTCAATGGATTAACTACATACTTGGTAAACAACGTTTTCGTAAAACTATGAACTCACCAGCGTTGTCTGATACACTTGTTGCATGCTCGCAGGTTGTTAGATTATATGGATTTGGAACTTGCTGTCTGAAGTAGCTGGAGTGGTCATGGGTCGTGTTGATTGGATACGAATGATGGGTTTATCGATTACATACATTTAATTTGAAACAGTTAAACTATGATTTCTTTTATTTGCTTCCGCTGAACGAGTTGGTTTCATTTAAACTTATTGACGGTACTTTTCAGTAATAATTGATGATTTTATTTAACAACTTGTGTTTGGTTCAATATGATTAGTGGCTCGTTATTGGTTTGTCACACGCCTAGTAGGGTTTCCCATGGGTGGTATTTTTGGGGGTGTGACAACTTTCGTCTCTACTGCCCGAAACTACCTAAGGCACCCGACAACGAGGATAGAAACCCAGATGAAGCTAAGGAGAACGCATGAATATTTTCAACATCGGAAACAACAGTAACTTTTAAAATAAGGCACTCTTATGTTTTGTCTGTACTACAGTATTAGTTGACTTTTGATTCTGATCCAAACCTCATCAATAAAAGGTCTTTAATTTTTTTATATATAGAGCCAACTCTCATTTGTCTCATCTCTTGACAAATTCCTATGTCATACGTGCATTGATTGTCATGCATGTGAATTCACTTCAAAAGATCATTTATTTATGGGTTTTAATAAATATTTCATTATACTCATTCTGATAATCTATATGATTACATAATGTTGACCTTTGATAATCAAGTCAACAGATTTCTTGGAAAACTCCTTTTCTTTTCAAAAAGATACTTATCGGGTTTTTATTGTAAACCATTACTTACCAATACATGGTTGGAATACGTCCAAACCAAGCTCAAATTGTTTGAACTTGTTCACAATATATATTCAATTCAAAATCCCATATGATGAATTTGGATCATCATATTCGAGGTAATCTCATTGTCTGAATTTCGATGTATTATTTGTTAAAACACGACACCTTGCGGTGGCGATTTCTTTGAAACTTGAACTCATTTCATTTTCACACATGAGGTACAAATTTATCTATTTATTGATTCATTATCCTAAACCAGTCTTAATACAATTTTGTGTTAAGATAAAAGTACCTAAATTATTATTCCAACGTACCTCCAACATTCCTTTCATCTTTGAATTGATCTTATAATATTCATTTGAACATTCTATCTTTTGAATATCCAGATTTACTTTTTTTTGGGTAAAGGGTTACCCCGGTGAATTTTATACCATCAAAAACCAAAAGAATACAAGTGAGGAACAAATCCATCCCTCAGTTCTCCAATATGACATGCCGTATTAGAGTAAACAAGCAAAAAGCAAACAAGAGAAAACAAAACAACTAGGATCAAACAACTAGATAAACAACACTAATACAATCAATCCTAGCCGCAATCATCATCAGCAACCATCAAACCACGTGGTAAGCTCCATTCTTGAAATCGCCCCTATCGGTCTCGTGTTTCTGAACTTAAGTGTATGTAATTTCAACCGCACCGTAGTTAAGATCAGCTCCACCAGCTTCTCAGGCTCCCTTTTTTTGTTCGAAAAAAGTCTTTTGTTCCTTTCTTGCCAAACGAAATAAGCCGCAGCCCCAATCACCAGTTTGGAAATCACATGTTGGGCATTTTTCGATTCAGCTATTCCCACCAAGAAGTCAAAAATCTCGGCCCACTTCTCTTGTATGTCATTAATACCAGCTTTACCTTTTATTCCATTCCACACTTTAGTAGCATAACGACACTCAAAGAATAGATGTTCGTGAGAGTCCGGTCCCGAGCAACAGAGGGAACAACATAGTAGTTGAAAATTTGTATTACCCGACGACTGCCACAAGCTCACGACGTCCTGCGTTTTCATTTTTTCGTTCACCAGTAACCACATAAGAAAAGAGTGTCACGGTATTGCTTGAGAGAACCACACCATATTCGTCCAAGGAACCTTGGGTTGAGTATACCGAATATCCTCCCAAACAGTAGACGTGCTATAATCCACTTCCTTCCCCTCCATTGATTACCAAATGAGTTTGTGTTGCATTAAATCCGTTAAAATCATCCGCCGTAAATTAAGAAGCATCGGATATCTATTGACCCAACCAGTCGGCCAGCTCCAAATCCCATGATTATTAACCTCAGCAACCGTCGTACTCAGGTTGAAGCCCGCGTTTGCTATCATTCTTGGGGTGATGAACATGTTAAGTGGACAAAAGTCAGCCCACTTGTCGAACCATGCCGATGTTTTAGTGCCATCTCCCAACTTAGTCCATATATGTTTTTGGATTACATGTCGAAGACTTAGCATTTTCCTCCAAGCCCACGAGATATTATTCTTCACAGGAACCTCCCAAAACTTTCAGTCAATTTCGAGAACGGTGAATTCGTTCGGTCACCGTAATCATTGAATTCTTTCAATCATTACAACACCTTGAGGTGTCTGTATAAATTTGTAGCCTGTGCTAACTAGGAAACCTTAATCATATTTATTCCGTTTAACTTATTATTCAAGTAGTCTTGGTACAATTATGCATTAAGACCATGATACACCAAATTCTATTGTATTGTCCGGTGTATCCTTGCCATTTAAATAAACGCCACTGGTCTTTGGTTTGATCGTTGACAAATCATTTTTCATACTTCCATTTTCAAACTGAGATTATTGATTCAGAGTCTCCCTCAATTGACGATCAAAGTAAGTTCTCTTCTGGCATTGAATCCTATTGTTTCTCAAAATCGTTTACATTCGATTCTTATACCTCGATTAATTTATGAAACTCAGGCACCTCGATAAAGGTATCATTTCATCTCATTCAGTTAACATCAATTCCTGAAACTAAGTTTTGAGACCATTGAATTCCAATTATCCTATGATATCTTTATATTCATCTTTTGATTCTATCCCAAGCACCATGATAACCAACTAAAAGACGTGACGTAACCCCAAGAAGATATCGTAGCCCAAATCTTGAGGACGAGATTTAAAACAAGGTAGGGAGGATGTAACATTCCCAAAAATTTTAAATATAAAATAAAGTTATTACACGAATAGGTCATGGGTAAGTTGACCGATAGAAATATAAGGTATTTTGGAAAACGCAGGAACCGTTTAATAATTATAACAATAAAAATACATTATATTTGCACTTACTTCGTTTTTAATGAAACTTGGGTCAAAATGTAGATAAAATTATTCTCATCCTAAAGACATATTCATTGTTTTATAAAACGTTATATTTTAGAAGTTATAAGCGCCAAATAAGTGAAGTAGCTAAATTAATTATAATATATAAATTAATAAAATAATAATTATCAAATTAGATATTAAAGTGTACAAAATGTTAATAAAATAATAATTAAAATTTTCAAAGAAATGAAATTTGTAAATTATGTAAGTAAGGAATCTGTTGAAACAAACTTTCAACATATTCATTTAATGCATGCTACGTGTAAGAGATTTAAGTTGCTTGAGGTGTACGCATACTTTAATGAGTGGCCTTCTATTTCACTATAAAAGGAAGCCAGTAGTTGTTCAGTTTCCCTGCTCACCATCTCTCTAGCAAACGCCCCCCCTCTCTCTAGATTTCTACTTTATATTTTTATTTTCACCTATAATTATAATAATAAAGATCTGCCCCGTTTTAAGTGTTTTAACCTCTGATCACTGAGTTAATACCCTGTCCGATTGATTTAGGACCCACCAACGCATGTCAAGGCTCTACCCGACTAAGTTCGTTGGGGTTTTGTTTCGTGACGTAGGGATAAAGTTGAATTGGGTTACTATACTTAACGCGAGTGCATTATATATTTTATTAAATAGTTTAGGAGTTATACCTAAGATATAACAACTCTCCTAAAATTATTAGAACACTCCTATAAGTCCTAAAATACACCCCGTATACAAAAACCGGACCCGAATAACACATATATTAATAAATAACAAATAAAAACAATAATTTAAGTCTGTCGCGGGGCGCGACAGACTGCTCCTAAGCTTTCGCGGGGCGTGAGCGAGCAACAAGTGGCGGAGCCACAGCTCGCCACGTGGCCTGACACGCGTCGACAACCAGGGATGACTCAGCAAACTCGTTGCCGCCTTAGGGGCCCTCGCGGGGCGCGAAGGCCCTTATGGTCTCTTTCGCGAGGGACTGCTGATCAGACCCTATAAATAGATGGGATCGGCTTTAGTCCAATTCGTTCAAAATTCTCGTGCTTCTCTCTCAAATTCTGAATATTAGAATTAATTCCCGGGTATTATACCCCCTAAATAGCGAAACTCTGCCTCGTTGTAAGTATCATAACCCCCGGTTACATATTAGTAAAGCTGCCCGATTGGTCTATGCTCCGTAACGCATGTCAAGGCTCTACCTGACTCAGTCGTTGGTGTTCTCTCTCGGGGAGGGTATATCTAATGTAAATATGTGTATTATACTAACGCGTGTGCATTGTTTATTTAACTAGATTATAACCAGGAAGTCACAAGGAAATACCTAAATTAGCAATGTGAGTTAATCCTCCTTTTTGCAAATTGTTTTACAAAGCCTCAATGTTTTAAATTATATTACACAGTGATTGAGTATTTGTAATTCTACAATTATCGTTGGTATGTTGGGGTTTTGTATGCAAAATTTGTTACTACACTGTGAGTAGTAACATGACCACAAGTCGGGTTGACAGTACCATGGGTGGTAATTAAGGTAGAAAAATAAACAAATATAATTGCGCGACCGCCCTCAATGCTGTAAACTGATAAAACCTATTTTGATTAAACTGGGATTCACTCACCAGTATTTCTTGCTGATAAAATATTTTAAACACGTGTTTCATGTAACTTAGTGTGAAGTCAATAAAAGCCAGATGGAGAGCATTGAAGGCTTAGAAAAGTGGCCATAAGAGTTTCCTAATTAAAAAGGAGAATTGTTTTCAATAATTAGGGTTACTCCCTATAAATGTATTATAAATGAAAATCGGATTTTGTCCCACTTGTTTATTATAAAGGTATTAATAACAAAAACTTGGGTTTTATTCCATTTAATTATTTTAAACATTTTGCTGTTTAACTATGATAAAATATTTCCTAACTACGGTGCTGATGAAAATTTCCGTTGCCAAATTAATAAACACCGATACCATCTGACTGGCTCCCGGCTCCTGCTTCTAGGGAGGGGTCGGGGGCTGTGACAATATTAGTCTAGATTTCATGTATGTCACATAAATCATGCAATTTCACCCATTTTACCACTTTTTAAACTTCATGTACAACATGCAAAGCTACTAAACATATGACATAACTTCATTGCATCATAACATGTTATTTAGAATCATTTTAGTATCCTTATAATCTTATTTATCTCACTTTAATCATATCATATCATATCATTTCCTTTCAAGTTCACCATCATATGATCAAATATTTAACCATCATTAACATTTATGTACAAGAACTTAATGCATGCCCACAATCCAAAACATCATCTTCATCTAATCATCATAACATCATTGCATGCATTTATTCTTTCACATTTCTGAGCAATCCAACAAAACCCACATGTGCATGCATACATATATATATATATATATATATAGGAGACCCTAAAATGAAAACCATCTCCTGTTGTAAGAACCGAGAGAACCACTTTCTAGGCACTAGATCAACAAGATGGATGGACAAGATTAAAAGTAATTAAAAATAAAATTAAATAATTTTTGTCTTATTATGTTTTTAATATTTTAATGCAAAAGGATAGTCTAGTAAAATTACTCTTTTTTGTCTTTTTGTATTTATTATTTTGTATTACTTTTTTTGTATTATTATATTAGTTTTTATTTTTTAAACAATATTTTTTTATTAAAAGCTTTTTAAATTCAGATTTTTAACAGATTTTTTAAACTTTTTACGTTTTACGTTAAACTTTTTACGTTTTACGTTAAAGTTTTTACGTTTTATGTTTTACGTTTTACATTAAACTTTTTACGTTAAAAAATTACGTTTTACGTTAAAAACTTTATGTTTTACGTTAAAAAGTTTACGGTTTACGTTAAATAGTTTACGATTTTAATTTTTTTTTACAAAAACTTTTATACGCAAAACGAACGCACCCAGAAATCGCAACTCGGTAGGTGTCTCAGATAGATGGTTATTATCATCGACTGGGGAAAAAAAATATAAAAAACCAACAAACAAAAATCAAAAACCAAACAACAAAAAATAACAAGAAAAAAACAAACTCAAAAATCATGTGTGGGGTATTGAAAAAACGGGGTTTGGCTTAAAGTTTCCAATACTCATGGCTGCAAAAGCGAGGTTGCAGGTGAAAAACCTACCTTCCACCGCCATTGCCGCGCCATCGTCATCAAACTGTCGGAAAAAAATTCTCGTCCTATCACTGCCGACTTGAAAATCCCCATCTCCAAAACTGAATCAAACAAAATCTCAAAACCCGAACCAAAACTGAATCAAACAAAATCCGGTGTTGAATATGAAAATCACAAAAACCCAACAGGATCAAGAACACATACACCCTCTTACAGAAGCAAATAATAAAATTGAACATGAAAATCACATGAAAAATCTTACAAACGATCTTACAGGAGTGTGCATCACAGGCCCACAAAGGGTACCGCCCACCCACCCACCCCTGTGCGGCGGCGACATCCACCGGAAACGGTGACCGGAGTAAGGGTTTTCGACGCCCCTCCATTTTTGTTGTCCGACAAGTACCCCGACCCCTCGTTCTCTCACCATCATTCTCCCCCCTCTGAATCGGCTTCTCAGACACCGGCGACCACACCCCAGCCTCAAACCGACTCCACCTCCACTCCTCTCCTCCTTGTGGGTAGTGGCTCCACCTGATTTGCCCATTCTAACAGATCAAACAAAACCTAGATGGAACATCAAACCACACAAGATCCAGAACTCAAACAAGATTAAAAAAAACAAAAACATGACCTGAGCCGGAGACTGAGGGTCGCCGGAGATGGGTTGCAGATCTGAGGGTTTGGAGGAGATGAGAGATGGGTTGCAGATCTGAGGGGTCGCCGGAGAAACAAGGGGGGCGCCGGAGAAACGAGGGGTCCGCCGGAGTGGGTGCGGTGTTTGGGGGTCGCCGGTGTGGAGATGAAGATTTGGTTATCTTCATGTGAATGTGAAGAAGGAGAGAGATGAGAGACTTATGAGAGATGAGAGATATTTTGAAAAAGTCAGGTAATTTAATGAAGAGAGAGAGATAGATTGGACATTTGAAGGAAATGACCAAATTACCCCTTATTCTGATTGGTTGAGAGTGGTTCTCGCGGTTCTTATAACTAGGGATGGTTTCTATTTTAGCAGCTCCCTTTGTGGGCCTGTGATGGGCCTGTGATGCACACTATTATCCTCCACAGTAACTTTTTTTGCCTACACACATCAAAAGTTATCCTACATATTTCGAAATTCATCCTACACGTTGAAATTTATCCTACACAACTCGTAATTTATCCTACACTTTAAGTTATTTTATTTTATTTTTTTGAAAAAATATATATTTTGAAGATAAGTTACAAAAAATTTAATATAGGTTAGCTATTAAAGAGGAACACTACAAATTAATGACCTATAGTTATTACGAAAACACTTATAATATACTAAAAAGCCTGAATATGTCGGGTGATTCTAGGCGGCAGGAATGGCAGGAGGCCACATCAAGGAAAAACAACAGGAATTCTCAATTGGATGCGACAAATAACAAGGTAATAACGAAATTCTTTGTATCGTACTTACCCCCAAAGTGTTCGTCTTTGGATTTGAAAGAGGTTTTTGGAGGTTTCGGGGGGTATGAGGGATCATATATCGCTAGGAAACTTGATCGATGGGGGAAAGGTTTGGTTTTCTTTTGTTTAAGGATGTCCATGATGTAAAACGGTTGGAAGGTGAGATGGTTGATGTTTGGTTAGGATCGTATAAGCTGTTTGTGACTCAGGCAAGGTTCGTCAACGGGGTTACTTTTGACAAAGCCAATATGGATCCGAAAGGAAAGAAGATTATGAAGGAGAATCCATCATCCCATGCAAACCCTAGTAAATGGGGAGCAATGGATACGGTTATCAATACTGATGATCGGGAAGACAACTATAATTTTGTGGGGAGTGGGAGGTCTTTTCTTGATTCAGTCTTGAATAGGAACAAGGTGGACGTTATTTCCGTGGATGATAATGTGGAGGGTTTTAAGCAATGGAGGAGTGTCGCTCTTGTTGGAAAGGTGATCGACTTCATCACTTTGACTTCTCTGAAGCCGATGATGAGGAGTCAAGGGTGGAGTTCAGTGGGTATTAAATACGTGGGCGGCTTTTTGGTGATGCTTGTGTTTACGTGCATGGAAGGGGCAGAGTGTTTTATGGGTGATAGGAATCTGTGGTCTACGTGGTTTGCATGTTTAAGTAAATGGGATGATAAATATAAGGAGGTTGAACGTATAGCATGGTTACAGGTACATGGAGTGCCGATTCAGCTGGCAATTGACCAGGTTTTCGATGTGGTGGGTAGCCGGTTTGGTAGGGTTGTGCAGTCGCCGAAAATGTCAGTTGATGATAATAATTTCTCGTATGCATATATTGGTATTTTGACAAAGTCGGGTAGTAGGATTGTGGATCGTGTGGACATTAGTTGGAGAGGTAATTTGTTTAATGTTTGGATCAATGAAGATGTGGGGGAATGGGTTCCGGACTGCGTGGAGGTTTTTGATGACGAGGAGGTTTTGGATGATGGCAATTGGAGTAATGGTGAGGAGGAGGGGTTTCGAACTGTTGATGAAGACTTGGATAGGAGTACGGAGGAGTTAGAGATGGGGGAAATTCAGGACAATGAAGTTGTGGAAGAGAATGCGTAGGTTTTGATGGATGGGGATGTAGACGTACAGAATAATAATGAGCCTTTGACCAACACTATCGCAGCGTCTAACGAGGAGTGTACGGTGGTTCGTAAAAAGTTTCGTAGAAGACAATTGTTCAAAAATAGGGGAGAGTCTAGTGGATCGCATGAAAGACCGAAGAAACGTCAAAGAGACGACAATGACCCGTTTGGGTTGGATAGGATTATTGGGATAATGTCGGTTAACAAGCCACAGCAGGAGATCGATGAGAGGGACGCTAATTTCTGTGAAGGATTCGTTACACCAGATCTTAATTCTAATGTTCCAGTCCGTGAGGAGGGTGGGGATGGTGTCGAGGGGTTGGAACATGATGGTTATGTTCACATATGGGCTCTGTAAAGGAAAAGGTGACAATAAATGTTGAAGCCGAGAAAACTATTAGATTGGGTAGGGCCCTTAGTGTGGAGGAAATTGAAGATTTTGCGCCGGATGTTCAAGAGGTTTTGCGAAGCGAAGGTTATCAAGTAGGTGATCAATGAATTTTTTATCTTTGAATATAAGCGGGTTAGGGAATTCAGGTAAAGCGGACTTGGTTAGGGGTTTACGCATTAGCCACAAGGTGAGTTTCATTATGATTCAAGAAACTCAATTCATGGACATGGGTTCGGTGGATGTGGCTCATTTTTTGGGGTAGAGGTGATGTTTGTTTCGAGTGGGTTCCTTCGGCCGGTAGATCGGGTGGCTTGTTATCGATTTGGGACCCGAAGGTTTTTTCTATGTCAGGAGTTACTAAACTTGCGAACTGGTTATTGGTTTCGGGTAGTGTCAAAGGTTGTGGTAGTGTGAATCATTTGCTTAATGTTTATGCTCCTCACAACATTGTCGCTAAACGGGTTTTTTGGGACGCCATTGGTGACTTAATAGGCGAAGGTGTTGGTTTGTGGACGGTGGCGGGCGATTTTAATGCGGTTAGGAGTGAGTGTGAAAGAAGGAATTCTATTTACAATGCAGCTGAGGCGAATGAGTTTAATGATTTCCTAGACGCCAAGAACTTACAAGAGTATTCACTAAAAGGTAGGCGGTTTACTTTCGTGGCAGGTGACAAATTAAGTCGCATAGATCGTATTTTTGTGAACTGGGAATTTTTCATGACATGGCCGAATGCGGAGTATATTGCGCTTGAAAGAAACATTTCGAACCATAGTCCATTACTGTTGAAGATAAGGACTACGCATTTTGGGTACAAACCGTTCCGGTTTTACAACTCATGGCTTGCTCGTGAAGGATTTGCCAATGTGGTTAGGAATGCTGTTTGCGAAGATGTATTTGAAGGTGAACCTGATTTGGTTTTATTGAGGAAGTTTAAAAACTGAAGAGGGTTATAGCTTCTTGGATCGAACAGTGCAAACAAAAAGAAGATGGTGAAAAACAAGTATTGAAAAAGGAGCTTACAGTTTTGGACAAGGTCATGGAAGGGCGGCAGATAACGGAAGTGGAGGTGTGGGTTTTGGAAGAGATAAAGCGTCGGTTACGTGAGATTGAGAGCTTCCATCAACGTGATTTGAAGCAAAAATCTTGATGTAACTGGGCTACGTATGGGGATGATAATTCAAGATATTTTCACGGTTTTATTAACAAACGAAAGGCGGCAAACTATTTCCCTAGATTGATGGTTTGCGGGTTGTGGAAGACAAAACCGAATGTTATTAAATGTGAAGTCCTGCATTTTTTAGCTCCAAATTTAAAGAGACGATGCCTCGAAGACCGAAGATGGTGGTCTATGGGTTGAAGACGGTTCAGGCCGATGACTCAGCTTATTTGATTAAGTTGTTTTCGGTTCAAGAAATTAAAAACGCGGTTTTTGACTGTGGCGCGGATAAAGCACCTGGGCCAGACGGTTTCAACTTCCGGTTTATATGGACGTTTTGGGATGTATTCGAGAAGGATTTTGTGGATATCATGAATCAGTTTCATTCAGTAGGGAGGTTCAGCGCGGGGGTTGTTTCTTCGTTCATTACTCTCATTCCGAAGGTGGGCGATCCGGTTAATCTTGGGGATTTTCGGCCGATCAATCTTATAGGATGCATTAATAAGGTGGTGTCTAAGGTGTTGGCGAACCAGTTACGCGGGGTTATGACTAAAGTAGTTTCCAAAAATCAGTCCGCATTTTTAACAGGCAGGTACATTCTTGACGGCCCTATTATGACTAATGAGGTTCTAGCTTGGGCGAAAAAACGTGAAAAAAGTGTTTGCATTCAAGATTGATTTTGATAAAGCATACGATAATGTGAATTGGGATTTCTTGATATCGGTTTTTGAACAAATGGCTTTTCCTTCGAAGTGGTGTGATTGGATACGTGGGATATTGGTCTTAGCTAGATCTGCGGTCTTGGTTAACGGACCGCCTACGTTTGAGTTTGGTTGCCAGAAAGGTATTCATTCATTAGGGTGACCCGATTTCTCCTTTTTTTTGTTTATTATTTTGATGGAGGCGTTTTCCGGTTTAATGAATAAGGCATGCGACATAGGCGCTTTTGATGGTTTACGACTTCCTAATGATGGTCCGGTCCTTTCACATTTTTTATATGCAGATGATGCAATGTTAATGGGAGAATGGTCCGAATTCAATTTCGTTAACAAGAAAAGGATCCTGAGAATATTCTTTTAATGTTCGGGATTGAAAATTAATTTAAATAAGTCGGTTTTGTATGGAGTTGGGGTTGATAGTGAAGAGTTAAAGATTCAAGCCGATGGTCTGGGTTGTAAAGCAGGTGTGATTCCTTTTGTTTATTTGGGAATAAAGGTGGGGCTAATATGAATAGGATTGAAAATTGAGACCCGGTAGTGAACACTTTCAAACGAAGGTTATCGACATGGAAAGCTAATACCTTATCTATCGGTGGTCGGGTTACGTTAATTAAATCGGTCCTTGACAGTTTGCCTACATATTATTTCTCTATGTTCAAAGTGCCGATGAAAATAATTAATACTTTGGAAGGTCTTATAAGGTGTTTCCAATGGGGCGGTTCGGACGAGGTGAGGAAGATGAGTTGGGTGGCGTGGGAAATAGTCACAAAACCCATTCGAGAGGGTGGATTGGGGATAGCTCGGTTGGATGTGAATAATATGGCATTGCTTGGTAAATGGTTGTGGAGGTTCTATAATGAACAACATGCGTTATGGAGGAGAGTTACAGTGTCTATCCATGGTGCTAGCCAAAGTTGGGGAGTTGCGCCGGTTAATAGTTCTATTACCGGTGTCTGGAAGAATTGTGTGACGCTTTGGAATAAACATAAAGTCCAAGGCGTCGGCTTTAATAGTATGATTCGGGGTCAACTTGGCAATGGGAAGCAAATTCGGTTTTGGTTAGACGTGTGGGTGTGCGATGAGCCATTAAAAGACAAGTTTCCATCTTTGTTCATGCTTGAAAGGAATAAGCGGATATTTGTTTGTGACAGATTGCGATTACAAAACAATGTATCGGGACTGACTTGGGAATGGAGCCGAGCTCCTAATTATGTGGAAGAGATCGACGCCAAACAGCAAATTGAGATGTTGATTCTTGATGTGCGGTTACAAGACATTCAAGATAGGTGGGTTTGGAGAGTTGGTGGCGATCTTGGCTTCACCGTGGCATCGGTCAAGAAGTGGTTACGTGGAGCGGATAATAATAATATAGGACGCTTTGGTTTCACGTGGAGCAAGTGGGTCCCTATTAAATGTAATATTTTTATGTGGAGAGCATTTTTGGATCGTCTTCCTACTAAGGTGGCTTTGATGAGACGTGGCATTTGGTTAGATAGTCAACATTGTAATTGGTGCGAGAGCATCTCCTGACGGGTTGCGGGTTTGCAGCAGGTATTTGGCAAGGTATTTTGAGATGGTGCAAGATTCCAGGTACGTTTTTGTTTCATGTCAATGATTTGGTGTAATGGCACGAGCATTGTGACACAACCAGGAATAAGAAGATGGTGCTACATGGGATTATTATAATTGCTTGTTGGAGGATCTGGAAGGTGAGGAATGAAACTATATTTTCAGGTAAGGAGCCGAAGGTTGTGGACATGATCACGGACATTAAGACATTGGGATTTTTATGGTATAAACATAGGTTTAAAGGTCGTGTCGTTGATTGGGATAGATGGTGTTCTTTTGATGTGATGTAATGAACTTTGTGGCTTTCGGCTTCCTTTTTCCGTCTTGGAAATAGGTGGCTGGTGTTTTTGGTGTTTCTTTTAATGAAAGTTAAGTTTCAAAAAAAAAAAAAAATTAATGACCTATGTAGATTTACCAATGTACCCTTATAGTAACATTAAATACTTATATTAAATGAAGTAAAATAAAACATTCTTATTGGTTGAAATTTATTCTTTTTTTTTTTCTTACAAATTTTTTTTTCTCATTTGAACTCTCCACTATATATATATATATATATGGTTAGGATCACGTGAGAAGCACTAGGCTAATTGAGAAACTTGAGAAGCATTCTGGACCACACATTTTTCCTAAGTTTTTCGTAATATACACATATGTATAGTTTAAAATTGACTATATACATATGTGTATAATTCAAGATTTGACAGTATACATATATGTATATAGTCAATTTTATACTATACATATGTGTGTATTACGAAAAGCTTAGGAAAAATGTGTGGTCTAGAATCCTTCTCAACTTTCTCAAATAGGGTGGACTTCTCTTAGGAACCCTACCATATATATATATATATATATATAGGGGATGGTTCAAATGAAAACCACTTTCATTGTGAAAACTCGAAAACTAACTAAAAAAAGCCTAAAAAACACCAAAAATTTTTTCAATATTTTTTTTATAAAAATCACAGGTTTTTATATATAAAAAATAACTTTAAAAAAAATTGTAGTACACATGTGTAATAATACACATGTGTAGTACACATACACATGTATAGTATTACACATGTGTACTACAAAAAAAATTTGAAATTTTTTTTATATACATAAACCTGCGAAAATTTGTATGCAAAAAAAAAAAATGGTATGTTTTTTTGGCTTTTTTAATGAGTTTTCGAGTTTTCACAATAACTAGTGGTTTTCATTTGAACATTCCCCTAACTAGTGTAGATACACTATACTACTTGTTTTGTTTGGTTGTGAATATATAGAATCACCGGGGTAACCCTTTACCCAAAATATATATATATATATATAGAGGGGATGGTTTAAATGAAAACCAATTTTATTGTGAAAACTCGAAAACTAACTAAAAAAGGCTAAAAAACACACAAAATTTTTTTTTTCAATTTTTTTTTATAAAAATCGCAGGTTTTTATATATAAAAAAAACTTTTTTTCAATTTTTTTTTTGTAGTACACATGTGTAGTATACTACACATGTGCGCACTACAAAAAAAAATTGTTTTTTTTTTTTGAAAATTTTTTTATATATAAAAAATGGCGAAAATTGGTATGCAAAAAAAAATTTTTGGTATGTTTTTTTTTGTTTTTTTAATTAGTTTTCTAGTTTTCACAATAACTAGTGGTTTTCATTTAAACCTTCCCCTATATATATATATATATATATATATATATATATGAGAAGGATCCGTTAGGAACCACCCTTTATTGCGAGAACCAGTGTGAACACAAACAGTAATTCCTAAAAAATCTAAAAAACACCCAAATGTTTTTTTTAATTTTTTACTATTTTTTTGGAAAAATCGCTATATTTTGTTGATAAAAAAATAAAAAAAAATTCTAAAAAAAAAACAAAAAATCGAATAACAGTTATCCATGCACATGTGTGTATGTATCATTTCTTTGACAAATTCCGTAATTCATTACAAATATTAGTCAATTGCACTTTCATTTACACTACCACATGTAATACACTACTTTTTTACGTTAACAATATTAGAAATGAACATATGCATCTATATGTATCAGCATGAAATAAGGTGTTTTGGTACACTACTTTGAATACACTTTCTCTTTCATCTATCATTCCATCCATAATACACAAACATGCACATGTGCATATGTATCATTTCTTCGACAAATTTCGTAACTCATTACAAATATTAGACAATTGCACTTTCATTTACACTACCATATGTAATACACTACTTTCTACATTACCAATATTAGAAATGCACATGTGCATCTATATGTATCAACATGAAATAAGGTGTTTTGGTACACTACTTTGAATACACTTTCCCTTTCATATATCATACCATCCATAATACACTACCATTACCTCCTACCATCCATAATACAACATCATTACCTCCTACCATCCATAATACAGTACCATTACCAATATTTTCACTTTATTACATGTATATCAACACCATTTATACCATCCAATCATCATATTACATCATAAAGTAACAACTATAGCCAAACCATCAACCACTAGATATAACTAACCAAAAAACATGAATATAGGCCTACTTCTCCATTCAAAATCACAAACTTTTTGTTACAAAACATGCTATATCATGGTTATACCTAATGATGCACATGTGCATTTTGAATATTGGTAATGTAAAAAGTAGTGTATTACAGTTGGTATTGTAAATTAAAGTGCAATTGTCTATTACTGATAACGTATTACGGAATTTGTTGAAGTAATAATACATATGCACATGTGCATGAATAACTGTTACTCGAAAAAAAACATTTTTTTTTGTAACTAAATATAGCGATTTTTGTTAAAAAATATTAAAAAAAATAATTTTTTTTGAGTGTTTTTTTGATTTTTTTTAGATTTTATTTTGTGATCGCATTGGTTCTCGCGGTTCTCGCAATAAGGGTGGTTCTCAAATGAACCTTACTCTCTCTCTCTCTATATATATATATATATACACACACATATATATATATATATATAAGGGAAGGTTCATTGGGGAACACTAAAAAATGGGGAACAGCGGGGAACCGACTCAAACGAACTCCGATTGTACTCATTCCAGCGGCGTTGGAACCACCGAACCCTAACTAAGATCTCTTAACCCTAACTCCTAAATGCTAACTCCTAAACTATAAACCCTAAAGCTAAAAAATAAGGCTAAAACCTAAGCTAAATCGTAAAATCTAAACTATAAACACTAAAAGCTAAACCCTAAAGGCTAAACCTAAAGCTAAACCATAAAGCTAAAGCCAAAAGCCAAACCCTAAAGCGAAACCCTAAAGCTAAAACCCTAAAGCTAAACCCTAATACACTTAGGGTTTAGGGGTTATGATTTAGGGTTAAAAGATCCTAGTTAGGGTTCGACGAGCCGGTTCCAACGCCACTGAAATGAGTCCAATAGGAGTTTGTTTGAGTCTGTTCCCCAATGTTCCCTACTTTTTTAGTGTTCCCCAATGAACCTCACACTATATATATATGTTGGTTTAATTTGTGTATCCTTGTAGCACGCTCGTCACTTGAATGTAGGCTACAAGAAGAAAATTAGATTAACTGTTGAAATTTTTGTCTTCTTAATTTTTTTTAATTTATATATAATTAGTTATCTTCTTCCTCTATTGAATTGTAAAATTGATGTTTGTAAGATGACATAATTATCACCGTAGAGCGGGTCCGCCTAGGTGTGCTTTTAAGGTTGATATACAGAAAGCATATGACACGGTTCATTGGGGGTTTCTTGAGGATATCTTGCATGGTTTCGGGTTTCATAATAGAATGATTCACTGGATTATGACATGTGTAACTTCAGCTTCGTTTTCTTTAAGCATTAATGGGCACATCCATGGTTATTTTAAAGGGAAACGGGGACTTAGACAGGGAGATCCGATGTCTCCCTTTCTTTTCACAATGGTTATGGAAGTTCTTACGTTAACTCTTCAAAAATCGGTATAGGATAGTAATTCATTCAGGTTTCATAACAAATGTCAAAGGCAAAAGATTATTAACCTGTGCTTTGCTGCTGATCTTCTTCTGTTTGCGAGAGGGGAGGTTAAATCAGCGAAAGTTATTATGGAATCTCTGAATGTGTTTAGAGACATTTCAGGCCTCGTCCCAAGTATCTCTAAAAGCTCAGCGTTTTTTTGCAACGTCTCGGATGTGGTTAAAAACAGAATATTGCATTTTATTCCTTTCGAAGAAGGTAAGCTGCCCATTAAATACTTGGGAGTGCCTTTGCTGGCAACGAGACTAATGAAGAAGGATTGCAAGGTTCTTGTCGAAAGAGTAAATAATAAAATCACTAACTGGAAAAACAAGTTCTTGTCTTTTGCAGGTAGATTACAATTAATCAGATCGGTGCTGTCATCCATTCATGTTTACTGGGCGTCGGTTTTTGTCCTCCCGGTAGCCATCATGAAAGAGCTTGAAATGAAAATGAAGTGGTTCCTTTGGGGTCGAGGTTTGATTTCTAAAGGCAAGGCAAAAGTTGCTTGGAAGGAAGTTTGTTTACCGCGTAAAGAAGGAGGGTTGGGTATTAAGCGGGTGGCCGATGTAAACCATTCGCTGATTACCTATCACCTCTTTAGTATTATTTCGAGAAGGGACTCTATATGGACTAAGTGGGTGCTTGACTACAGACTGAAACAACGGAGTCTTTGGGATGTTCCGCTGAAGTCTAGTGCTCCGTGGGGTTGGAAAAAACTTCTCAGGTGTAGGGAGATGGTGCGGCACATGTTCTGGACTAAAGTGGGTAACGGCAAGAGTACATTTTTGTGGCATGACAAATGGTCTGATGATTCGCCGCTGGGAACCATGGTAACTCCGAGACATATGTCTCAGCACGGCTTTACTCTAGCTTCAAAGTTGTCGGATGTTGTTCAAAATGGTACTTGGAGATGGCCTGATGAGTGGAGGACGGTATATCCTTCTTTATTTCAGCTATCATCGATTGAGCTAAACCTGAATCGGGAAGATGTTGTTATGATTAGGAAATCGGATGGGAGACTTGATGAGTATTCTACCAAAGAAATATGGGAGGCAATCAGATCCAGAGGTTCCGATGTAGCATGGGTGGATTTTGTTTGGTCAGCTTTTAATATCCCAAAGCATTCATTCCTTTGCTGGTTGATTTTCAAAAAGAAATTATGGACTCAAGACCGAATGTTAAACTGGAATCACAACATTACGCGATCAATGAACATGATATGTTGCTTACTCTGTTATAATGGGGTTGATTCTCATGAACATTTGTTCTTCGAATGTAAGTACTCTAGTAAAGTTTGGTCCGCTATCAAAGAGAAAGGGGGCATGCAGTCTCTTTCGGAGAAGTGGGAGGACATCAGCCAATGGATGGTCCCGAAAGCGAGATCCAAGTCGGTTCATGTGGTGACAAATAAATTGCTTATCTCGGCTACGGCGTATTACGTATGGCAGCAGCGCAATACCAGATTCTTTAAAAACCAGCTTCGACCACCGGAACAACTTATAGATTTCATACTTCAAACCGTGAGAATGAAGCTGATGTCGTTCAAGTTTAAAAGGAGTGCTCGAGTTCAGGCATTCTTAGAAGACTGGAAGTTGGAAGAAGCTGATAGGTTTGGAAATGACTAGTGTCTAGTTTGCTTTGCTTCTAGTTGATGTGTTTTTGGCTGTTTTCTTGTTTACTTATATGTGGCCTGTTACATATAAGAATTAGGGGGCATTTCAGCTTCTCTACTTGTACTGTTCATTTTAGTTTATAATAGAATCACCGGGGTAACCCTTTACCCAAAAAAAAAAACGCACGTCTGTGTATCCATCCAATACAAAATGAGGTTTTATCGGCAATTCCTATTGATATATAGGGTGGGGATCAAATAGGAAGTTTATTTTGGCTAGGAAGGATATGAAGCAATAGGGTTGTGACATGTGGCAAATTTTAAAATAAAGAGAAAGGGTATTTTAGTCAATCACATCCTTTCTTCTTCTCCCCAGTTACTTCAAAACCCACCATTTTCAAAACCCACCATCTCCAACCTTTTCTTCACTTACTATCTCCATAATCACTACATTATAGTGTGATTTTCGTCATCAATCAATGATTCAAACACCCGATCAACGTGTTCTTCAGCTTTTTTTTTTTGAAGAAAATCCAGCTTAATTTCATTCAAAATCTCGTTTTTTCCCGTGATTTTGAAGATAATCACTCGATCCGTTCGATTCAATCACTGATAAGTGTTTCTATCATTCAAATTTCGTCAATCGATGAAGAAATCGACTTCGATCCATGTAATAAATTCTTTAATTTCATTTTCACAATCTGGGTTTTTGATTTAGTCATTGCGTTTTACGATCTTGGCGGGGGTCCGGGGGCGGCAGCCCCTGGTAGCAGGGTCCCAGGGGTGGCAGCCCCTGGCGGGGTCCAAGGGGCAGAGCCCCTGGCTGGGGTTGAGCTGCATTCCTGGTTCAGACAATTCACAGACAACTATTGTCCTGGTTCAATGCATTTTAGAGAGAACACTTTCTTTGGTGTTTTTATGCCATTGCGTTTTAAAACTAAGACATTTTTATGCGTTTTCTGGTCATTGCGTTTTAGAAAAACACATTTTTGAAGTGTTTTTAGTCATTGCGTTTTAGGTAAAACACATTTTAGGTGTTTTCAGTCCATTGCGTTTTACAGAGAACACTTTCTTTTGTTTTTTTTAGGCCATTGCGTTTTAGAAATGAGACATTTTTAAGTGTTTTCTAGCCATTGCGTTTTATAAATAAGACATTTCTTTGTGTTTTTTGTGCATTGCGTTTTGGTAAAACACATTTTTATGTGTTTTCAGTCCATTGCGTTTTAGAAAACAGACATTTAAGTGTTTTCTGGCCATTGCGTTTTAGAAATAAGACATGTGTTTGTGTTTTTGGAACATTGCGTTTTAGGTAAAACACATTTTTATGTGTTTTCAGTCCATTGTGTTTTAGAAACTACACTTTCTTTTGAGTTTTTAGGCTATTGCGTTTTAGAAATAGCTCATTTCTTTGTGTTTTCTGGCTATTGCGTTTTACAAATAAGACATTTCTTTGTGTTTTTGGTGCATTGCGTTTTAGATAAATGTCATTTTTAGGTTTTTTTCCATTGCGTTTTATGCAACTGGGGTTTTTCCATTGCGTTTTACGCAACTGGGTTTTCAAAAAAAAATCGAAAATATAGAAATAGTATACTCGTTTTAAAGATAAAAAACCGCTCGTTTTTTTGGTGCAATTTTTATAAAAAAATAATGTCGTATGAAAGAGATATTAACGTTTAAAAAATGGGGGGGAATTGGAGGAGAGAGAAACTATTGCCTTGGATTGACTAGAATGCCCATAAACAAACTCACGCGCATCTTTTCTTCCCTTTAATTTCCATCATTTAATCTTAGTCCTTGATTAACTAAATGTATGGTCAAGATCACTTTCTAGCCTTCTTAGCCAAATAAACTTCCTATTGTATCTCCACCCTTGATATATATATATATATATATATATACACACTAGGTTTTTACCTGGGATTGCTTCCCAGGCTCAGGAAACTTAGTTATATTAATTACTATTTGTTATTAATACGACCACAATATATTAAAATTAAATTTTTACTAAAAAAAAATTAGTATAGGCAAAGGCATATTCCAATGAAATATCATTATGGCTCCTCTTCTCCCTCATGGCTTGGTTCATATCACTGAAACCAAAAACACTTTCCATGCTAAAGGCAAAGGCATATTCCAATGAAATATCATTATTGATATTTTCAATAAAATAACATTGTCAAAAGTTAATTTGAATAAACTGCTTTAGTAATTTAGTTAAAAGATGGACCATTATCAATATGTACTACCGTCAAGGGATCTTAAACCCCGCTAGAGTCCATGGAGCCATAGACGAACATACAATCGTGTAGCATATCGTCTTAAATCTGGAAAACAAATGAATGAGAAAAAAATTATTTAAAAAGAAACTAAATTATTCATGATTTAAATTACATAATCTCGAACACAAATGAATCATCAAAAACCCTTCAGGAACATCTTCAAACAAAATTTGTTATGTTTCTACCCGGGCTCAAGAATGTTAGTTATATTAATTATTGTTTATGATTAATACAAAAAAAATTGACATATTAACATCTTCGCTATAAAGGAAAACAAACATGTAGATAATAATCTGCAACGTGACTAATTATACACCTAATTATCACTTTCACTTTCACTGCTAATTACTAAAATAATATTTCTGTAAAGTAAAATGTTATAAAATTAATCAAATAACATTTTCACTAAACTTTGGACAACTTCATCTGAGTATTGATCTTCTCTCTTCTTGCCTGTCCATTTAATCAACAATTAACAAATAATTATAAACTTGAAGCAAAGATTAACGATACTTAAACCGAATTAACTAAACCGTAACTGAATTAACTAACATAACCGAACCATGGCAAAAACCAACTGTTAGGTTTAATAATCTTCCGAAAACTGAATTTTACAACGCTGTTTGACCACTGTTTGACCTGGTAACGCTGTTTGACCACTGTTTGACCAAAGTCAAACTACTGTTTGACCAAAGTGAAACAACTGTTTGACTGCAAAAATATGATTCTTAGTGGTTCAAAAGTCTATTTGACCACTGTTTGACCAAAGTCAAACAACTGTTGTTAAAACACTTTTGGGTTAAAACAGTGTTTGAAACCACTGTTGGGTTAAAACAGTGTTTTGAAACCACTTTTGGGTTAACAGTGTTTGAAACCACTGTTGGGTTAAAACAGTGGTTTCAAACACTCACAGTGGTTTCAAACACTGTTTTAAACCAACAATGGTTTCAAACACTGCTAAACCAAAAGTGGTTTCAAACATTGTTTTACCCGAATAATGGTTTCAAAACACTGTTTTAACCCAAAACAGTGGTTTCACTTATTCTCGGATTAAAACACTATTTGAATACTGTCACACCCCCAAAATCCACCATGCAGAGTATCACCGCTTGGAGGCATGACATGACCAGGATCGAGCCACCAATCATATTGAACAACGTAATTAAGTAAATAAAACCAACCACAATACAATTGGTGATCAAAAGAAAGTAACCAACTTTAAGTTAACAGCGGAAGCATAAAACTTAGAACCAAAACATAAGTTCAATAAGTTCAAATGTTAAGTACGGAACATAACAGTCCATATCCCACAACAACCTCCTCCTCGTGCAAGCTCCATAAGCATCTAACGACCTGTAAGGCATGTAACAACGAGTCAACAACAAAGTTGAGTGAGTTCACAGTTGGTTGTTTAGTTTTAAGTTGTTTCCAAAAACATGGTTTGTCTTTTGCTGGCTTACTTGCCGTGGGGGTTACCCCATAGTTGAAAATATGATTAACCAGTTCCTTCTTTATTACCCAAACCATATCCATAATCAGTGGGGGCTTCCCCATGTGAACCACTAGACCGTTACCATATCAATTACTAACGAAAGTAAGTTGTGCCCTACGTCAATGTCAATCATCATTGACAGTTTGCCATGGTCCATTAGTACACGCCCGTCAGACTGGCACGGTGTGAGGTTTGTTAAACCTAATAGTGCTATTAACTAATGACCCGCTCGCCATTAGCCTCGGCGATTAAGTCGATATAAAAAGAGGGACTTAATGATAGAGTTTTATCTAGTAAGTTTTAAGGTTGTTGTCCTACCCAAGGAGGACGAACGTACGTATTCTACCCAAGAAGAATACGCAGGATTAATATTGGCATCCTACCCATGGAGGATGGCGGTACATATCATACCCAAGGAGGATATGTAGGTTCCGTTTTAATTCTTTAACTCATTCCCAAACCACCGGGAATCCCATGCCTTGTAGAGGGTGTGAACTCACCTTGGTTTGCTCGGTTAGATTAGTTACTCTAATAATCAGAAATCAAGCACGTCCTAATAAGGTACAGATAACAATCAGTTTCTCATGCATAACACGTATCCTACGTACGGTTTATCTACTCATTACTTCTATCACGTACCACACAATTCTAATGTCAAGGTACTTTGTTAAGTTATATTATTTTACCCTAAAATAATATAACTATCTCACAAAATAAACAAGTATCCACACAAGTGTTCTAGTATAAAATATATATTCTAAATATATATTTAACCATTTTACTTGTAAAAATCGACCTCCGATACTTTGTATTTTTGTAACAAAACTCATGGCGAAGTTTATTTTGAAAAGCAAAGTTAAAACGTATTTGTGAACACTTGTTAGAAAAATAATTTCTAAGTGTTGGAATTTTTAGAAAATTTCGCCAGAGTTTCCTTTGTAAATGCAGCTGTCCATGCTAATAAGCATATCATTTTCTTTTCCAAACATCATTCAACAATCAACAACAATTTACCAAGAACAAACTATTCTATTACAAACCAACATGAACTTGATGTTTCATAAAAACGCGTAGTAACTTGGTATGGCATTTAGTGGGTTTAGTTACCCTCCAAAGTGTGTTTACTTTATTTAAAATCTCATTCTCGGGATTTTTAGATGTTCACAACTTGTGAACATATTTTACAAAATTTTTTATTCACAACATTTTCATGCGTCACTAGTATCCATATACTTACTTTATCTCCAAATTAGTGTAAGGATCATGATCTTTCAAAAGTTGTCCTTTAAACTTGGTTTATTTTGGAAAATCATTCACAAGTTTTAGATCTACAAGATCACTAGTTCACTTGGTTTATTATTTTTCAAGAAAAATCATTTTTCTTTCAAGTTCATGTGTAGACTAGAAGATGATTATTTCATACAAGCACATAATCACCTCTAACTTGTTAAACCATGTTTTTAATCATGCTTTAACAAGTTCCATATGATGATCAATCATCATATTACTAGTAATCACCAAGTAACATCATACATACTCAAAATAACATAATTCTAGCATTATTTCATCTTATGTAAAGCTTATGTTCAAGTTTTATGTTTATGATCTTTAGTGTTCATATGCTTTCATCAAGACATAACTATCAACCACTAAAAACATGAAGTATCAAGAGTGTATAAGAAGCTTACTACTAGCTTGAAGCTAGGGGAAGAAACAAGTGAAAATGTGGAGGATAAAAGCTTGTGAAGGAGGTCCTTCAAGATACGTGAACACCAAGCTCCGTTAATCACCTCGTAGTGTACTTGGAATACTTGAATGAAAATCGAAAATGGGTGGTGTGTGGGGGAGAGGTCACGGCCGAGAGGTGTAAGGGAGGAGGAAGAGTGAAGTTGTTGTGGTGAATGATGAAGATGTAATCCTCTAAGTCTTCATATAAACTCAAGTTAATACATTATCCATTGGTTAACATGTTGGGATAGTACATAACAAAATCATACTAATTCCAATGCAAGATTTGGAGGATTTGAAGAAGATTATGCAAAATCTTAGGTGGGGTCCCTTGGGGCCGGTTCTAACAAGGAGGGGGGTTAAGTGAAAATTATTTGGTAAGTAGGTGGTTAGTGGAAGGTTAAAGTGGTAAGTTTAGTGTTTAGTGTGTTCCATGTTTCATGTAGTGTGTTATAGTGCTCGGGGACCATAACTAGCTCAGAAAAATAAGAACAATGTTTTTAACAATATTTTTGTGTTCCGGGTAATGTCCGGTTGTTCGGTTAGATACCAGTTCGTTAAAGTGCTAAGTTATTCCGTTTAGTGTCTTTTATATATCTTTTTGTAACACTTTTAATTCCCAACACTTAGGAAAGCATACATGACTATTTATTCAATTTTCTGTTCAAGACTAGTTTGTTAACAAGCACATGTAAGTATACGCAGTAATCAGAAAGCAGTTAAGTAATTCAGCACAGTCATCAAGCACTTTAATTAACATTAATTAATCGTACGGATACATGAAATTCTGAGGGTTGTCACATTCTCCCCCTATTAAGAAAATTTCGTCCCGAAATTTAGCGCATGGTTACTGAGGAAGCTAGTTAAGTTGCGTGGTTTCTTGGTTTTCCTGGGGTGTCACATCATCCCCCCCGTTGGTTTGGAATTTCGTCCCAAAATTCTGCAGTAGCTTCAGCCTCAGTAGTGGTTGCACTTTTCTTAAACAACTGGGGATACTTGAGTTTCATTTGGTCTTCTCGTTCCCAGGTATACTCTGGGCCACACAGGAGTTCCAACGAACTCGAACAAGAGGTATTCTGGTACGCTTGAGAATCTTAACGTCTTGATCAGTAATCTCTACTGGTTCCTCGACGAATCGCTGCTGATCGTCGATAGTGAGCTCCTTTAAGGGAACTATGAGGGTCTCATCTGACAGACACTTTTTCAGATTTGACACGTGGAATACGTTGTGAACTCCGCTGAGTTCTTCAGGTAGATTCAACTTGTAATCGACTTTGCCAATTTTCTCAGTAATTTTGAACGGTCCGACATAACGCGGATTGAGTTTGCCTCGTTTTCCAAAATGAACTACACCTTTCCAAGGTGAGACTTTAAGTAGCACTCGATCCCCAACCTGGAACTCGAGTGGTTTCCTTCGCTTATCAGCATAGCTTTTCTGACGGTCACGAGCTGCCGCCATTCATTGTTGTATCTGAGCAATCTTCTCGGTTGTATCTACTACAAGTTCTGGGCGAGTGATTTGACTGTCGCTAACCTCTGCCCAACAAAGAGGTGATCGGCACTTCCGTCCGTACAATGCCTCGAACGGAGCGGCCTGGATACTAGTGTGGTAACTGTTGTTATACGAAAACTCCACTAACGGGAGGTGTTTTTCCCAGCCATTACCAATGTCGATTACACATGCCCTAAGGATATCTTCAAGGGTTTGGAAGGTGCGTTCAGATTGCCCATCCGTTTGTGGATGATATGCCGTGCTCATGTCTAATCGAGAGCCAAAGGACTTGTGCATAGCTTGCCACAGTTCAGATGTAAAACATGAGTCACAATCAGAAATGATGGAGGTTGGCACTCCGTGCCTTGATACTACTTCTTTTAGGTAGATGTCTGCTAGAGTAGAAAACTTGTCGGTTTCCTTGATAGCCAAGAAGTGTGCAGACTTAGTCAATCGATCCACTATCACCCAAATAGTGTCATTTCCGCGTTGAGATCTAGGCAGGCCAGTAACGAAATCCATGGAAATTTGCTCCCATTTCCATGTCGGGATCTCTAGTTGTTGGAGTAGGCCTGATGGTTTCTGATATTCAATCTTGACCCTCGCACAAGTCAAACATTTACTGACGTAGGTTGCTATGTTGGCTTTCATGCTAGGCCACCGATATGTAGTCTTGAGATCGTGGTACATCTTATCCGAACCAGGATGTACCGAATAACGAGACTTGTGTGCCTCATCCATCACCAGCTCACGTAGATTACCATAGAGTGGAACCCAAATACACCCTGTTACGTAATAAGCACCGTTTTCCTTTTGTTCTAGCCATTTCCTTGACCCTCGTAGGGACTCAGCCCTGATGTTTGCTGCTTTCAATGCTTCAACCTGAGCATCTCATATCTGGGCAGGAAGACTAGATTGGATGGTAAGTTGTAACGCACGCACACACTTAGGTGTAGTATCCTTTCGACTGGGGGCGTCGGCCACAACATTGGCTTTTCCCGGGTGGTATTTGATAGCGCATTCATAATCATTTAAGAGCTCGACCCATCGACATTGTCGCATGTTTAACTCCTTTTGCTTGAAGATATGCTCGAGACTCCTGTGATCGGTGTAAATGGTGCACTTGGTACCGTACAGGTAATGTCTCCATATCTTAAGTGCGAAAACAACAACTCCCAGCTCCAGATCATGGGTAGTGTAATTTCTTTCGTGGACCTTAAGCCGGCGCGATGCGTAGGCAATGACCTTGTCCCGTCGCATCAACACGCAACCAAGTCCTTGGATGGAAGCGTCGCAATAAACCACAAAATCGTCTGTGCGTTCAGGCAATGAGAGGATAGGCGCGCTACAAAGTCTATCTTTTAAGTGCTGAAATGCGGACTCCTGTGCATCACCCCAACAATAGGTGACACCCTTCTGAGTCAGTGAAGTGAGAGGTTGCGCAATCTTGGAGAAATCCTTGATGAATCTTCTGTAGTAGCCCGCCAAACCCAAGAATTAGCGGATTTCTGTTGGTGTACGGGGTGCAGGCCAGTTCTTGATCGAGTCAACCTTGGATGGATCAACATGAATCCCATCCTTGTTTACCACGTGGCCTAGAAAGTTGACTTTGCGAAGCCAGTAGTCACATTTCAAAAACTTGGCATACAACTGCTCTGTTCGAAGGAGTTCCAAAATAAGCCTCAGGTGTTGCTCGTGTTCTTCCTGACTCTTCGAATAGATCAGGATATCGTCGATGAAGACTATGACGAACTTATCCAGGTAAGGTTTGCACACTCGGTTCATGAGATCCATGAAGACCGCATGTGCGTTCGTCAATCCGAAAGGCATAACCAGAAAATCGTAATGCCCATAACGAGTTCTGAATGCTGTTTTAGAGATATCCTCGTCTCGAACTCTCAGTTGATGGTAACCTGATCTTAAGTCAATCTTAGAGTAGAAGCTCGACCCTTGCAGCTGGTCGAATAGGTCATCAATGCATGGAAGAGGATAACGATTCTTCACGGTCACCTTGTTGAGTTCGCGATAGTCAATACACATTCTGAAGGTACCGTCTTTCTTCTTCATGAATAACACTGGAGCTCCCCAAGGCGAAGAGCTAGGACGTATGAAACCTTTTTCCAATAGTTCTTTAAGTTGCGTGGACAGTTCTTCAAGTTCTGATGGAGCTAGACGATAAGGTGCATGAGCTATTGGTGCTGCTCCAGGAGCTAGCTCGATTTGAAACTCGACTTGTCGATGAGGCGGGAGACCAGGTAATTCCTCAGGAAATACCTCAGGAAAATCACGTACAATAGGTATGTCTTCTATCTTCCTTTCTTCCGGGGATGTATCAGAAACGAGGGTAGGATGGCAGTGTGGCCCTTTCGTAAACACTTCTGGGCCTTAAGGAAAGAGATAATGCCCACAACAGCACCACTCTTGTCGCCAGGAATTACGAGGGGTTCTTTACCAGAACGGGGAATGCGGACAATCTTCTTGTTGCAAAGAATTTCCGCTTGCTGATGAGATAACCAATCCATCCCAATAACAACGTCGAAACTACCCAGAATGATAGGATTGAGGTCGATAGAAAAGGTTTGATCAGCAAGAACAAGATTACAACCCTTTACTATGTGCGTGGCCTCTAAACTTTTACCGTTTGCTAGCTCTACCATGTGTTTGGTGGTCAGAAGTGTTGGAGTGCGCTTAAGCATTTGACTAACTTTTAAGGACACATAACTAGTATCGGCACCCGAATCAAATAAAACAGTAACAAAGAAGTCGTCCAGAAGAAACTTACCCATCACAACGTTGGGATCGTTCCTTGCATCACCCTGACCAATCACGAAGGCACGACCTCGGGCGCCATTGCCATTATTGTTACCCTCGTTGTTGCCTCCATTGTTGTTCCCGTTTCCTTGGTTGTTGTTGTTCTGATTCTGGTTCAGTTGAGGACAGTTCCTCTTAAAGTGGCCTTCAGCGCCACATTGAAAGCATCCTTTATTGCCCTGTTGTTGTTGCTGCTGGTGGTTCTGTGGAGCTTGTTGTTGGCGATTCTGATTTGCTGGTCGTGCGCCCCTGCAATCCTTTGCTTCATGACCAAACTTGTTACACCTCAGAGAACGACCCTTGTGGCACTGCCCGCTATGATGCTTGTTGCATTGATTGCACTTAGGGTGATTTCCCTTGTATCCACCCTGACCTTGATTCCCAGAAGACTGCTGACTGGGGCTCCTGTACTCATCTGTCTTTCACAGCTGGGACTCAGACTGAACTAAAGTAGAACCCTTGCCCGAATTTCCATCCCACTTGCGCTTATTATCACTAGGAGCATCCGTAGTAGTAGCGCTAATACGCTTGGGCAGCTTGTTCTGCTCAACTGCCTGATCAGTGAGACGATGAGCCAACCGGATGATTTGCTGAATGGTGCCAAGATTAGCTGAGGTCACGTGGCTTTGAATTTCTGGCACCAAACCCTTAAGGTACAACTCGATACGCTTGATAGGAGGATCCACCATAGTGGGACACAAGATAGCTAATTCGTTCGATCTCTTTGTGTATGCCTCGATTTCAGACCCCGTTATCTTCAGAATGAAAAATTCCACCTCTAGCTTGTGGATGTCGTCACGACTACAGTACTCTTCTTTGATCAAATCTTTGAAGTCGTTCCATGGGGTGGCATTAGCAACCGCCAGCCCTAGCAGTTGAACCTGTGCTTTCCACCAGGTTAACGCAGCAACCTCGAGTGTCCCAGTAGCAAATTTCACCTTACGATATTCAGGGCATTCACACATCTCAAAAACAGACTCAATCTTCTCGAACCAGTGAAGAAGACCTACGGCTCCTTCTGCGCCGCTGAAAGTACTAGGTCGGGAATCCGTGAATGTTTTGAACGTACATACGGGAGGCTGAGCATGTTGACCTGTTGCGCAAGAATAAAAGACAAGGTTAAGCATAAGAGTTGGTTCGCGAGGGTAGGATCTAAACGTCCTAAGATGGGTTGATATGGCAGGCTATACCTCCTGCAGGGACAGCTGCGAGTGCCTCAGCCACTCGTTCATTGATCAAAGCCGTCAACTGGGCTTGAGTTAGGTTGATACCACCACGTCCTCCGCGTCCATTCATGATCTTCACAACAAAGCAACGTAAGTGAGAAAAGTGCCGCAAAAGTGCGTAAGCGTGGGACGTCAGAAGAGAGTAAGCACACAAGGTTCAAATAGCAGTTATCACGCTAACT
>JARYGA010004972.1:0-19255 GCA_030545235.1 Helianthus tuberosus
CTGTCCTACCCAAGGAGGATGAGGAACCCAGTTCCTTAACCCCAATTCCCGACCCCTGGGAATCCCATGCTTTGTAGAGGGTGTGAACTCACCTTGGTTTGCTCGGTAGAAAACACAGAAAAGTCAAACAAGCAACGTTGAGGCTACTCACGTCCTACCATAGTTGTATCATACCATCAGGTTCGTATTCAAGTAGTGCACGTATGTTTCTAGCATAATGTATTCAAGTAACGTTCATGGCATACATGTTTAATCATGGCAGATTCACGTTCAACAGTAACATGTAAGGTCTGTGCATTGGGCCCAAGAGTCCGGCCCAAGCAATTAAGTCCGAAACAAGGTGAAAGCCCAAACAGTGTGTATCGGCGTATAGTCTCGAGTCGCAACTAGGCGTTTGCGACTCGCAACCGGAGTCGCAACCATGGTTTCGGTTCGTGCTGTTTTGGTTACGAGTCGCAACTGGACTCGCAACCATGGTTTCGAGTCACAAGGTTGGTGTGCTGATCATGTGTGGTTTCGAGTCGCAACCAGGCGTTTGTGACTCGCAATCTGTGTCGCAACCGGGGGTCTCGACTCGTCATGCTGTGGTTTCGAGTCGCAACCAGAGGTTTCGAGTGGACAATTGCTGATTCGGTACAGTGTACTACCCACTAACATTCTGATTTCATGTAACAGTCTGTACTATCCAACCAAAATCCTTAAACATGTTTCTTGTCTAGCAAATTACTAAAAATGGATCAAACATATCAGATTTCAAATATTCAACCACATTCTTATCATGTTCATCAATTTCTTCAAATATTCAAGTAGTTCATCATCACATTCAACAAGTTCTTCATACAATCATCATGTTCATCAAACACAAACGGCCCCTATTAAACATATTTTGCATTTTCGGACAAGGGTTATATTATCTAAACTAGATATCAAAGCTCATATTGCAACAAACATGTATTCTATAATCCCCATGAACAACATCCGATTTCATGAGTAATAAACTTTCTAATCCTAATCAAGAACCGACAACATTTACTCATAGTCAAGCCTACATTGTTCATCCCAACATAATCAATACATTAACATATCATCTTTAGTCGAATATAGACACACTTCATGAAGCACTTATGAACCGATTACTCAAGAAGGGTGTATTTAACATGCATAAGCTTAACAAGTAACCACATTATCACATAATCTTCATCATACATTATCAATAAACCGAAACACACATCTAGTATGAGTCACTAACCGGTTGGTGAGTTTCAAAGGCGAGTATGGAACTTCCGAGCGTGTGTGTGTTGATCCGAGAGCCCCTAATACCACCGGTTTGAGTCCGAGAGTGAAGGAGGAGAGGTGATGTTTGGTGTTTAGGGTTTTAGTGTGAGAGAGTGGAGAGTGTGTGTGTGGATTGTCCAAAGAATGGACTAGTTTGCTAGGAGCATGATATATATACTAGTCCTAGTAGGTTTCGGGTGGGTTAAATGAGGTGCGGCCCAACCGGCCCATGTGTTACGGTTCACTCAATTCATATACATACCCGCATACATACACACAAGCATAACATAACACATAATCATATAAGTTCACATGTATTCGTTAAATCATCAAATCGGTTAGTTACTTAACGTTCAAGCATACAACGAAAGGTTCTAAATTTCGAGTTGTCACATCATCCCCAAGTTGAAAGAAATTTCATCCCGAAATTTGATAGGCACTCACTGAGGAAGCTAGTTAAGTTGTATGGTTTTCCCGGTTTTCCTGGGGTGTCACATCCACCCCCCGTTGATCTGGAATTTCGTCCCGAAATTCCATAGCTTCGGCCTCAGTAGTGGGTGTACTGTTTGCGAACAGTTGGGGATACTTTTGTTTCATCTGATCTTCGCGCTCCCAGGTGAACTCTGGGCCGCGACGTGAGTTCCAACGAACTCGAACGAGGGGTATTCTGGTGCTCTTGAGGACCTTAACATCCCGGTCCGTGATCTCGACTGGTTCCTCGACGAATCGTAACTGCTCGTCGATCGTGAGTTCCTTCAAAGGAACTACGTGGGTCTCATCTGACGGACACTTCTTCAGATTCGACACGTGAAAAACGTTGTGAACTGCACCGAGTTCCGCTGGCAAGTTTAGTCTGTAGGCCACCCTGCCTATTTTCTCAATGACCTCGAAAGGTCCAACGTATCGTGGGTTAAGTTTACCGCGTTTACCAAAACGAACCACACCCCTCCAGGGTGAAACTTTGAGTAGTACCCGCTCCCCAACCTGGAGCTCAAGTGGTTTCCTGCCCATGTCGGCGTAAACTTTCTGACGTTCGCGAGCTGCCGTCATGCGTTTTCGTATCTGAGCGATTTGCTCGGTTGTGTCTACCACATATTCTGGACCAGTGATCTGACTATCTCCCACCTCTGCCCAGCAGAGAGGTGACCGGCATTTACGTCCGTACAATGCCTCAAACGGAGCAGCTTTAATGCTGGTGTGGTAGCTGTTATTGTTCGAGAATTCCACAAGTGGCAGATGCTTTTCCCAGCGGTTGCCAAAGTCGATTACACATGCACGAAGCGTGTCCTCTAAGGTTTGAATAGTGCGCTCGGACTGCCCGTCCGTCTGAGGATGGTACGCCGTGCTCATGTCTAATCGTGAGCCGAAGGATTTGTGCATTGCTTGCCACAGCTCTGAAGTAAATCGTGCATCTCGATCCGAGATGATAGAGGTGGGCACCCCGTGCCTCGAAACAATTTCCTTGATGTATATTTCTGCAAGAGTGGAGAACTTATCCGTCTCCTTGATAGCCAAGAAGTGTGCAGACTTTGTGAGTCGATCCACGATCACCCATATAGTATCGTTCCCGCGCTGGGATCTAGGTAGGCCAGTGACAGAATCCATGGAAATTTGCTCCCATTTCCATTGAGGTATTTCTGGTTGTTGGAGTAGGCCTGATGGTTTCTGGTATTCCGACTTGACCCTTGCACAAGTCAAACACTTGCTGACGTAGGTCGCTATGTGGGCCTTCATGCTAGGCCACCAATACGTAGTTTTGATGTCGTGGTACATTTTATCTGATCCAGGATGTACCGAGTAGCGAGACTTGTGTGCTTCGTCCATCACAAGTTCTCGTAGGTTGCCATAGAGTGGGACCCAAATGCGTCCCGTTACGTAGTAAGCACCGTCTTCCTTCTGTTCTAAGCGTTGCCTCGATCCGCGTAGGGCTTCAGCCCTGACGTTTTCTGGTTTTAATGCTTCTATCGGAGCAGTTCGTATCTGGGAAGGAAGGCTAGAATGGATCGTGAGTTGTAGAGCTCGTACGCGCTTAGGCGCAGTGTCCTTCCGACTGAGGGCGTCAGCCACAACATTGGCCTTGCCCGGGTGATACTTGATTGAGCACTCGTAGTCATTTAGTAGCTCGACCCATCGTCGTTGCCGCATATTCAGTTCCTTCTGCTTGAAGATATGCTCGAGGCTCCTGTGGTCGGTGTAGATGGCGCACTTGGTACCATACAGGTAATGCCGCCATAACTTAAGTGCAAAAACAACAGCTCCCAGCTCTAAATCGTGCGTAGTGTAGTTCTTTTCATGAACCTTGAGTTGGCGTGAGGCGTAGGCTATAACTTTGTCTCGTTGCATCAACACGCAACCAAGACCTTGAATTGATGCGTCGCAGTAAACCACAAAATCGTCTGTGCCTTCCGGCAGGGAAAGGATAGGTGCGCTACAAAGTCGATCCTTTAGGTGCTGAAATGCCAACTCCTGTGCGTTTCCCCAGCGGTAAACAACGCCCTTCTGCGTTAATGAGGTGAGAGGCTGTGCAATCTTAGAAAAATCCTTTATGAATCTCCAGTAGTATCCCGCCAAACCCAAGAATTGGCGAATTTCCTTTGGTGTACGAGGTGCAGGCCAGTTCTTAATCGAGTCTATCTTGGATGGATCAACATGAATCCCATCCTTGTTCACCACGTGGCCTAGGAAATGGTCTTCTCGAAGCCAGAAGTCACATTTCGAGAACTTTGCATACAGCTGTTCTGTTCGAAGGAGTTCCAGAATAAGTCGCAGATGCTGCTCGTGTTCCTCCCGACTCTTGGAATAGATCAGGATGTCGTCAATGAAGACTATAACGAACCTGTCCAGGTAAGGCTTGCACACTCGGTTCATCAAGTCCATGAAAACCGCAGGTGCGTTTGTCATCCCAAAAGGCATGACCAAAAACTCATAGTGCCCGTATCGAGTTCTGAAAGCTGTTTTGGAGACGTCCTCTTCCCGGACTCTCAGCTGGTGATAACCCGATCTCAAATCGATCTTCGAATAGTAGCTCGACCCTTGCAGCTGGTCGAACAGGTCGTCGATACGCGGTAGAGGATAACGATTCTTCACCGTCACCTTGTTGAGTTCTCGGTAGTCGATGCATATTCTGAAAGTACCGTCTTTCTTCTTCACAAATAGCACTGGAGCTCCCCAGGGCGATGAGCTAGGGCGAATAAAACCCTTATCCAGGAGCTCTTGTAATTGCGTGGAGAGTTCTTTCAACTCTGATGGGGCTAAACGATAAGGTGCACGAGCTATAGGCGCAGCTCCAGGAGCTAGTTCGATCTGAAACTCGACTTGGCGATGAGGCGGAAGACCAGGTAATTCCTCAGGGAATACCTCTGGATAATCGCGTACAACTGGGAAATCTTCAATCTTTTTCTCTTTTTCTGAGGTGTCAGTAACGAGTGCCAAAATGGCAGTGTGGCCCTTTCGCAAACACTTTTGGGCCTTAAGGAGAGAAATGACGTTCTCAACAGCACTCCTCTTGTCGCCATGACTCATGAGAGGTTCACCATCGGGACCTGGAATACGGACAACCTTCTCGTCGCAAAGAATCTCTGCTCGGTGTTGGGATAACCAATCCATCCCAATGACAACGTCGAAACTACCCAAGACGATAGGAATGAGGTCAACAGAGAAGGTCTGGTCAGCGAGAATAAGTTTACAACCCTTGATTACGTGTGTGGCTTCTAAACTTTTACCATTTGCTAGCTCTACGGTGTGCTTGTTGTTCAAAGGTGTTGGAATACGCTTAAGCATTCGACTAACTTCTAGTGACACGTAGCTAGTATCGGCACCCGAATCAAATAAAACTGAAACATAAAAGTCGTCGAGAAGGAACTTACCCGCCACGACATTGGGGTCATTCCTTGCTTCACCTTGGCCGATCACGAACGCCCGCCCCCGGGGCTCCATTGTTGCTGTTGTCGCGTTTCTGCCTCATCTGCGGACAGTTCCTCTTAAGGTGGCCTTCAGCCCCACAACGGAAACACCCCTTTTTGCTACCCTGCTGCGGCTGGTTTCGGTTTGTAGGATATGGGCTCCTACAATCTCTAGCCATATGTCCCGTCTTCTTGCACCTATGGCAACACGATTCCGCACATGACCCGGTGTGGTGTTGGTGGCATTTGCGGCATTTCGGCTTATTCCCAAGGTATCCCCCTTGAATTTGGTAGTCCAGCCCCTGCTGGACGAGTTTCCCGTGCGGGTCCTGTTGTATAGAGCTACATCCCTCGCCCTGGTGATCTCTCCAAACACGCTTGGTGTTAATAAGAGTTCTCGTATTGGAAGAGTTACGCTTGGGCAACTTGCCCTCTTCCACTGCCTGATCAGTGAGCTGGTGCGCCAAACGAACGACTTGTTGAATTGTGGAAAAGTTGGCCGCAATTACGGACCCTTGGATTTCTGGGGCTAAGCCTCTGAGGTATAACTCGATTCGTCTAGAAATGGGTTGTGACAAGTTAGGACATAAGGCAGCCAAATCGTTGGACCTTTTCGTGTACGCTTCGATCTCAGATCCTTCCATTTTCAAGCCAAGGTACTCTATTTCAAGTTTTAAGATGTCGTCCGGGTGACAGAATTCTTCCTTGATCAAATCCTTGAAGTCGCTCCAGGGGGTGGCATTCGCATCCGCCAATCCGAGCATCTGAACTTGTGTGTTCCACCAAGAATACGCTTTCCCTTGCAAGGTACCAACAGCGTACTCTACTCGTTTACTGGTAGGGCTTTCACTTTCTTCGAATGCAGATTCGATCCTACGAATCCAGTGTAGGAGACCTATCGCTCCTTCGGTGCCACTAAAGGTACTAGGTCGACAGCCCATAAAAGTTTTAAAAGTGCACACGGGTGGTTGAACGTGCTGACCTATCGTAGGTGAAAGAAAAGACAGAGTTTAACACAAAGGTTGGTTCACGAGAGTAGGATCCTAAAGATCCTAGAATGAGTTCGGTCTGCAGGATATACCTCCTGCGTGTGCAGCTGCAAGCGCTGCGGCAACTCGTTCGTTAATCAGAGCCGTCAACTGGGCTTGTGTCATGTTAACGCGTCCAGACATGATCTTCATACCAAGAAGAACGTGAGTGAGAGGGGTTTCGCGAAAGTACAATGATAGGATAGAGTAAGCACGCACGTGTTCAGGCAACAGTAGTTATACTAACCAAGCATACCATAAGCAATGTACTTTGTAACTAACAAGTAGGCAATACATGCACAGATCATGTCACCTAGAATGTCGAGCCTTGCATGTGGAGTGAAGCATCGTTGTGGATCGTTGAGCACTGTACAGGTTATAGTCTGGTTTTAACAAAAAAAACGTTTTCCCCTTTATTAAAACCAAGTTCTCTATAACCAATGGCTCTGATACCAATCTGTCACACCCCCAAAATCCACCTGCGGAGTACTACCGCTTGGAGGCGTGACTGACCAGGATCCAGCCACCAATCATATTGAACAAGCATATAAGTAGTTATAAAAATCCACCCAATACAATTGGTGTTCAAACAAAACATAGTTAAGTTGCAAGCGGAAGCATAAGTCTTAAAAACAAAGCATAGTGTTAATTGTTTCGAAGTTTAACATGGCACACAGTCGTCCATGTCCCACAACGATCCTCCTCCATGCAAGCTCCAGCTTAAGAACCTAAGGACCTGCAAAGCATGTAGTAACGAGTCAACAACTAGTTGAGTGAGTTCACGGTTGGGTGTTCGTTTTAAGTTGTTTCGAAAACAGTTTCCTTTAGCTGGCATCCTGCCGTGGGGGTTACCCCATAGTTAAAAACGTGACTTGTTTATTCCCGGTTACTCTGGCAATCCTGCCGTGGGGGCTACCCCGTGTTAGTTATCTGGCATTTCGGCCGTGGGGGCTACCCCATGTATCTACTAGACTCGTTACCATATCGACTGCTGACTGTAGTCATGTTTATGTGCCCTGAACTGTCAATGTCTATCATCATTGACGTGCCAGTAGTCCATTAGTTCACGCCCGTCCTCTGCGGCACGGTGTGAGGTTTGTCAAACCTAAATAGCGCTATCTAACTAATGACCCGCTCGCCATTGGCCTCGGCGATTAAGTCGATACAAAGATGAGGGACTTCGTGATAGAGTTTTGGTCTAGTACGAGTTATCTGTCCGTGAGGACGAGGAATTACATTCCTGAACCTTGCTGTCCTACCCAAGGAGGATGAGGAACCCAGTTCCTTAACCCCAATTCCCGACCCCTGGGAATCCCATGCTTTGTAGAGGGTGTGAACTCACCTTGGTTTGCTCGGTAGAAAACACAGAAAAGTCAAACAAGCAACGTTGAGGCTACTCACGTCCTACCATAGTTGTATCATACCATCAGGTTCGTATTCAAGTAGTGCACGTATGTTTCTAGCATAATGTATTCAAGTAACGTTCATGGCATACATGTTTAATCATGGCAGATTCACGTTCAACAGTAACATGTAAGGTCTGTGCATTGGGCCCAAGAGTCCGGCCCAAGCAATTAAGTCCGAAACAAGGTGAAAGCCCAAACAGTGTGTATCGGCGTATAGTCTCGAGTCGCAACTAGGCGTTTGCGACTCGCAACCGGAGTCGCAACCATGGTTTCGGTTCGTGCTGTTTTGGTTACGAGTCGCAACTGGACTCGCAACCATGGTTTCGAGTCACAAGGTTGGTGTGCTGATCATGTGTGGTTTCGAGTCGCAACCAGGCGTTTGTGACTCGCAATCTGTGTCGCAACCGGGGGTCTCGACTCGTCATGCTGTGGTTTCGAGTCGCAACCAGAGGTTTCGAGTGGACAATTGCTGATTCGGTACAGTGTACTACCCACTAACATTCTGATTTCATGTAACAGTCTGTACTATCCAACCAAAATCCTTAAACATGTTTCTTGTCTAGCAAATTACTAAAAATGGATCAAACATATCAGATTTCAAATATTCAACCACATTCTTATCATGTTCATCAATTTCTTCAAATATTCAAGTAGTTCATCATCACATTCAACAAGTTCTTCATACAATCATCATGTTCATCAAACACAAACGGCCCCTATTAAACATATTTTGCATTTTCGGACAAGGGTTATATTATCTAAACTAGATATCAAAGCTCATATTGCAACAAACATGTATTCTATAATCCCCATGAACAACATCCGATTTCATGAGTAATAAACTTTCTAATCCTAATCAAGAACCGACAACATTTACTCATAGTCAAGCCTACATTGTTCATCCCAACATAATCAATACATTAACATATCATCTTTAGTCGAATATAGACACACTTCATGAAGCACTTATGAACCGATTACTCAAGAAGGGTGTATTTAACATGCATAAGCTTAACAAGTAACCACATTATCACATAATCTTCATCATACATTATCAATAAACCGAAACACACATCTAGTATGAGTCACTAACCGGTTGGTGAGTTTCAAAGGCGAGTATGGAACTTCCGAGCGTGTGTGTGTTGATCCGAGAGCCCCTAATACCACCGGTTTGAGTCCGAGAGTGAAGGAGGAGAGGTGATGTTTGGTGTTTAGGGTTTTAGTGTGAGAGAGTGGAGAGTGTGTGTGTGGATTGTCCAAAGAATGGACTAGTTTGCTAGGAGCATGATATATATACTAGTCCTAGTAGGTTTCGGGTGGGTTAAATGAGGTGCGGCCCAACCGGCCCATGTGTTACGGTTCACTCAATTCATATACATACCCGCATACATACACACAAGCATAACATAACACATAATCATATAAGTTCACATGTATTCGTTAAATCATCAAATCGGTTAGTTACTTAACGTTCAAGCATACAACGAAAGGTTCTAAATTTCGAGTTGTCACAGCACAAGGTGCATCGCACAAGCTTGGTGCAACTATTTAAAGCTCACGGTACAACTTAGGAATGCATGATCGCACAAGACGTGTGGATCGCACAAGGCAGTGCCGATCGCACAAGTCTTGGGCCACACACACACTGTTTGGACTTCATTATGTTGATAGGACCATAAAGCCCAAAACCTAGTCGCACGAGATGTTCCAAGTCGCACAAGGCCAAATGGATCGCACAATTTAAATCATGTCTATTTGTTTGGGCTGTATGCATGTTGGATTGCTTATGTTATTTGGGCCGGGTATGTTTGGATCGCACAACCCGTTGTGAGTCGCACAAGGTTGTGCTGGACGCACAACAGGTTGGGCCGATTGTTATTGGGCTTCACTCTTTGGATCGCACAAGATGGTTGGGCTTGCACAACTATGACAGCTCACTCATCTATGTCGCACAAGTAAACATCATGTGGACTTGACTGTTTAGATGGTTTACGTGTTTGCCATGATCATTGTGTGTTGTAACCTGATAGTTTAGGTGTAAAACCTATGTGCACTACTTGAACCTAGACCTGACTTGTATGGTAACCATGTTAGGACGTGGTTGACCACATATAGCTCGAGTGACCATTTTGTTTATCTGCCGAGCAAACCAAGGTGAGTTCACACTTTCTACAAGGCATGGGATTCCCGGTGGTTAGGGAATGGGTAAAGAGATTAAATAGAACCTGCATATTCTCCTTGGGTAGAGTATGTACCTCCACTCCTCCATAGGAAGGACAACAACATTGAACCTGCGTAATCTCCTTGGGTAGATTTCATACCTCCGCTCCTCCATAGGAAGGACGACAACATTAACTTACTAGACAAAACTCTATCATGAAGCCCCTCATTTTTATATCGACTTAATCGCCGGGCCAATGACGAGCGGGTCATTAGTTAATAGCGCTATTAGGGTTGACAAGCCTCACACCGTGCCGGTAGGATGGGCGTGTACTAATGGATCTGGGCACTTAGTCAATGATGATAGACATTGACGTAGGGCACAACTATTGTTCGTCGGTTGTCGATATGGTAACGGTCTAGTGGTTTACATGGGGAAGCCCCCACTAATTATGGATATGGTTTGGGAAACAAGGAAACTGGTTAACTCGTGGTTTACGAAACAACTTATGGTTTTCAAAACAAACTTGTGAAACTAAACAACCAACTGTGAACTCGCTCAACTTTGTTGTTGACTTGCTGTTACATGCCTTGCAGGTCGTTAGGTGCTTTTGGAGCTTGCACGAGGAGGCGTGGTCGTTGTGGGACATGGACAATTGTGTGCCATGTTAAACATTCGAAACATTTAAACTTATGCTTTGGTTTTAAACATTATGCTTCCGCTTACAACTTAAACTATGTTTTGATTGGAAACCAATTATATTGTGTTGGACTTTATATTTACTTACATGCTTTGTTCCATACGATTGGTGGCTTGATCCTGGTCAGTCACGCCTCCAAGTGGTGATACTCCGCATGTGGATTTTGGGGGTGTGACATAAGGAGCCAGGTAACTATCCTGGAGGATCTTGTAACCGGAAAGCCAGGTGTCGATCCCAAAGCACGGAAGCTTGACGAAAGGGGGAGCCTGAAGAATCTACTCAAAGGGGGAACTGAAGCTGAAGACAGAACCACGGGGATTCTGTTCGAGCAAGAGGGAGTCTATGTTGCTGAAGATATGATAAAGCTTCAAGAAGACTCAGAGAGAGAGAGAGAGAGAGAGAGAGAGAGAGAGAGAGAAAGACAAGACGCTACGAGATTGACTGCGGCAATATCCAAGGGGGAGTCTGTTGGTGCATTTATGTCTATCGCCTCCGTCAATGCGAGTCGTATCTGAGAAGGATTGTATCTAGCCTTATATTGTAATATTAGATAGAAAAGGGCAAGGTGGCATTATTGTAAATAAGGGGAATTCTCCTTATATGCTTTGCCTATAAATAGAAGTCTTAGGGTTAGACTTAGACACTTTTGAAAACTTTTGCACATTTGGAGACTTAGAGCTTGGTGCTTAGAGAGAGAAAGTCTAGAGAGAGAAAGTCCGCAAAAGTGATTCACGGTGCTTGTAATCTTTTCTCATATTCAATCGAATCACAGATTTAGTACGTTCTTGTGTTCGGTCACGTTCGTGTACGAATTCCGCACGTCACACGTTCGGTTTGCAATCGTTTCGGAGTCAAAACCGGTCCTACAGGTGATCGTGGGGAGCTTGCACCTTTTTCAGATTGTTTGTTAGTTAGTTGATTTCCATTTTTAAATGGTGATAACCAGCTTGTTTAGACATAAGAATTATTAGCAACACACTACACTCGAGCTCTCAACAACTCTCGGCGATTACATACATTTTTGCATGATAGTGAACCTTGTACCAAGCTTGTTATCATCCCGATTTGTAAACATTGTTTGTGTAATATAGTTGGTGATCGGTAGTTTCCATCACCCGAGGTTTTTTATGCCGGAGATCTTCTAAAGATCAAGGGCTTTTTCCTCGTATAAATCCTTGTGTTCAACATTCATTTCATTCATTCTTCGTTCATACATTTGTTCACATAATCAAGCATCACACCTCACAAAATCGAATTTGGTTGCATTATCCTTGTGTGATTTTTGACCAAAACAATAGTGATGCTGAAAAAAGTTGAAGGATCAAGAAGGGAGGAAAGGATTTTCGGAGAAGAAGAGAATACCTGATTATGCTCCGGATAGAGGATTATAAAAGGATCTTCTGCATTTAAAGAACTTTTGATCTTATCTCCATCCTATATAATAACAATGATAAACTAGACCGATCAAGTCAATGAAGTCAGCCTGACCATAACGACTTGTTGTTCTTCTAACGGCTAGTCCGCATTTAATGGAAATATGGCCGATCAATTTAGTTACTAATCAACCATATTTGGGGGCAATTATTAGGGGTTAATTTTTATACTTATGGATCACATATCCTTAAACCAGCCTGGATCACTGATCCTTAACAACTGATGCAGGAAGTCTGAGGATCATGAATCCTTATTAATTTTATAACTTAACTAACAATTGTTCCTTGTATATTTTCGTAATGGCATGCAGGTCATGGACGATATGGACTGAGTCATGGTGAGAATATCGGACTACACTCGTTGAAGATGTTGCACGTGTGGAAATGGTTCAATGTCAACATTCTTGGACGTGGTCATCCACCTTTTTTCGGACTTGTTTGTTATTTCCTTTTAAAGGGGTTGATCAAGTGTTTAGATATTATTATTGCTATTAGCAGAAAACACACACATACTCGTGAATACTAGCTCTCGAATACAATCTCACTCTAGCAAACATTGTTCAACACTTGATCAACTTCCGAAGTTGTAAACATTTTTAGTTCAATACATTTGATAGTGATAGTTTTCACTATCCGAGGTTTTTTGTGCCGGAGATCCTATTAAGATCAAGGGCTTTTTCCTCGTACAAATCCTTGTGTTCATTGTTCATTACATTTCACATTTGTTTATTCATTTGTTCAACATACAAGCACACTACCTCACAAAATCAGATTTGGTTACATTATCCTTGGTTTGATTTTTGACCAAAACACTAAATACCCTTATTTGTTAAATTAATAATTAAAAAAAGTTAAAAGACATATAAATAATACTTAATGGGGTAGGGATCCTAAGAGAAGTCCACCCTATTTGAGAAACTTGAGAAGCATTCTGGACCACACATTTTCTCTAAGCTTTTCGTAGTATACACATATGTATAGTATAAAATTGACTATATACATATATGTATATTGTCAAATCTTGAATTATACACATATGTATATAGTCAATTTTAAACTATACATATGTGTATATTACAAAAAGCTTTGGGAAAATGTGTGGTCCAGAATGCTTCTCAAGTTTCTCAATTAGCCTAGTGCTTCTCACGTGATCCTAACCCATACTTAATGTATATGTAAATAATAATTGATGTATCCGTTCTCGGAGAATGCAGATTCCGTCAACCATGTCTTCCCTATCGTTCCTCTCCCGTCCACCGTCCTCCGCCACTACAACACCACCACAACCCGCACCCACTTCCTCCATTTCAACCCCCCAAACACCTCAACATCAAAGCCTTCACCACCACACCACCACCACCATCCGATTTAAACCTAGAGAATAATAAACTCAACGGTTCGATTCCGAAATCGTTAGCTAAATCATTATGCGGTAACATAAATATATGTGGAAATCTTCTACCGCCGTGTAACAACTCGATTTTTCTGTCTTCGGTGCCGGTAACAACTCGTCTCCGGTAACATCTCCGTCGTCGATTTCATCGCCTCCAGTCAGAAAAAAGTCTAATAAGCTCCCCACCGGAGCAATCGTCGCTATAGCAGTCGAATCTGCGTTAATCCTTGCTCTACTATTACTAATCATGTTACTATGCCTACGAAAAAAAAACGTAATCAACAAGCGAAACAACCTCCAAAACCGCCGGTGCAAACTCCGGTAGCCGGAGGAGCAACAAGAGCGGTTACAGAAGCTGGTGCAAACTCCGGCAGTCGAAGGATGACGTCACTGGAGTGTCAGCGGAAGGTGAGAGAAACAAGCTAGTGTTCTGTGGAGGATGATGATGGTTGTTGATTTAGGGATGGGTGGTTGATTGTGGCGGCGGTAGTGGGGAGTGATGATGGCGGCTGTGGAGTGGAGGGGACAGTGGTAGTGGTTTTTACTGAGAGAGCAGAAAGATAGAGATAGGGATATAGAGATATATGTTTTATTTATATGTTATTTTTTAATGAAGAGCATTTTAGTAAATTTACAGTCACTTAACTAAGAAAACTAACCCCCATCCACGCCAGGGACTATCCGGGAACGAAATTAAAAAACTTGGGGACTATATGTGTAATTTTAGAAAGTTAGGGACTAAAGGTGAAAAATGAGCAAACCACAGGGACTATCCGAGCATTTTTCTCTTTAATATATTATATTTTACTTTATTATAGTTAAAGCTAGCTTTCAACTTTAGACATGTTTATTTAACCGTGCTAATTGTATTTTACCGTCATTTAAATTAAAGTTTGCATGGTCCAGAATAACCTATTGATATATCATTTAACAAATACATGCTCTCCAGCACCCCGTCTGAAGCGCAGTTTCAAATAATAGTAGTTAGATAACATATCATGTTTAAAATGATATTAAAGTAATAATAATAAAAAAAATTGTCATACGTATGATAATTTCTTGTAAACAAATTCTCCGGCTGATAAGTACTCCCAAACAAACAAACACCCCCAACTCCGCAACCGATCTAGTCCCAAACTGAAATCCCAAACCACAATGGAGCCTGACGTCAGCATCGACACCAGTTCCATGATCCGGATCGCGGTCATCCCAGTCGGAGAAATCCACCTCCACCTCTTCCGCAAATACGCCGGAATGCTCGCTCGCCACCACAACATCGAACTCTCTACTATCACTTCCTTCTACACCGAACACCAGAAATCTCCCTTCACTAATCAGCCCTGGGATTCCGGCAGCCTCCGCTTCAAGTTTATTGTAGGCGGATCTCCGCCCAGTCCCTGGGAGGATTTCCAATCCAATCGGAAAATTCATGCGGTTATCGGTATCTGTCATTGTCCTTCTGCTCCTGATCTTGATACTGTTGTTGAGCAGTTTGCTGTTGCTTCTAAAGGATACTCTTCTTCTGTTGTTCAACGCTGTTTCGCTTTCTCTCCTGGAGATTCACAGGTTGTGTTTCTGATTTTCCTCAATGTTTAGGGTTTACTTATTAGCTTTGTTTATGCGATTAGATAATGTTGTTGAAAGCCACACAAGTTGCCACTCTTTTTAGTTGCTGACTTTTGAATGTTTATTGATCTTCGTTTGTGTGTTTGAGAAATGGAAACAAAATAAAGCTGAAAAGATTAGTGAAGTAACTTCTGGAGCTAGGTTAGTGATCATGTTTCATAACTTATTGTACAAGTAAGTGTCAGGAGACTCATTTTCGGATTTTCTTCAGTTGTGCAACGTTGTGGCCGTATGCTACAAGTCTACAACTGAAGAGCAGAAGGCATGTGGCATTGGTTGGTTACATGCAGCTTCCTGTAGGATTGATTGGTGTGAAGAGTGAAATGTGTATCTGTTTATTTGCATACACATAGTTGCATATATGTTGTGATTTTTATTTGCATTGTTGTGTATTTTCTTTACTCCAAGTGCATCAAATTGCAGAACATTAACATAGAATTGAATCAACACTTCATTCTTTCGTTTCTTGCTCCAGACCTTCTGTAACACAAAACCTAGAGAAAACCTTTCTTCGTGCCATAACCCAATTTATGTTCATCCTCAAAATGTCTGCAAATGGTAGAAGTTGTAGCTTGAAACGCTGATTGCTAAGGTTTATCTAAATTTGGTCTTGTTTCAATTTGGTTCAAAGGTTTTTATTGATTTGTGATCAATAAAAGTTGGTGTAAAATGCTGGTATAATTTACCTTAAAAATAGTCCTAGAATCCTAGTGACATGGCTTACAAGTGTTCATGTCATCTTATATTGCAGCTAGCGGATGGGAAGGACAGAGGAAATAAGTTAGCTTTGTTTCCTCCTGCTGACCAGCGGACTCAAGAAATTCACTTGCAAACAATGATGCAAGACATTGCTGCTTCACTTCTAATGGAATTTGAAAAGTGGGTTCTTCAAGCAGAATCTGGTGGGACTATTTTAAAGACACCTTTAGATTCTCAAGCCAGTCTCAGCTCAGAGGAGGTTTATGTCTTAGGTGTCCTGTTATAAATAATTGCTAAATTCTTAGTTTCGAGTGCATGCTTTGAGAATTATAACTTTACCAACTTGATCAATTGTTTCAGGTGATTAAAGTGAAAAAGAGGAGACTTGGCAGAGCACAGAAAACAATTGGAGATTATTGTTTACTAGCTGGATCACCTGTTGATGCCAATAATCATTATTCTACCGCTTTAGAACTTGCCAGGTTGACTGGGGACTATTTTTGGTTTGCTGGCGCAATGGAAGGTGGTGTTTGTGCCTTGTTGGTAAGCATATGAAAGGATTTAATTATTAAAGATATATCATAAATAATGTGTTAGCTTTTGGTATTCAGATCTCTTTATTATTCATGCTGTTACGGTAGATTTACTTTACATTTGTGTATAATGTTTCAAATATATGGTTTTCTTTTTTGAATTTAAGAACTTAAATTGATTGATTATAAGATCTTCATCTATCCTGATGTTGACTAACATTTTGTTTGTTGTATTTATGTGCTATAAGATGGATAAAGCAGTTCATAAGGACCCAGTTATAGAGGAGGAGGTCAAGTATCGTTACAATAGCGTCATTGTGCATTACAGGAAGTCATTTATACAAGACAATGCTCAGAGGTAGACCCTTACAAATTATACACACTGGTAACATCTTTAACATATGCACATGAAATAAAACTCCCTTGATAACACAAGTAAATTTAATCCCAATTTGGATTGTTCTATACTTCCATATACTCTATACACACACACACACACTCTCTCTCTCTATATATATAGTGTACTGTACAATTGGCCTTAACGTACAATGCGTACGCGATTTTGAGTTCCGCATGTTATAATCCACCAAACGAAAACCCGCATGTTATAAATTATAAACCCGCATGTTATAAAAACATAAACCCGCATATTCCAAATGCTTCCGAGTTAGTGATCCTCCGAGTTTGTGATCCTTCTGGGTTTGGGATCCTTCCGAGTTTGTGATCCTTCCGAGTTCATGCGACATGCGTGTTTTATGTTTTCAACATGCGGGATGTATGGGTTTCAACATGCGGATTTCATTTTTGAGGTTTATAACGTGCGGAATTCTCATCGCGTACGCATCGTACATTAAGGCCAATTGTACGTTAACTAACCCCTATATATAGAGAGAAAGTGTACTGTACAATTGGCCTTAACGTACGATACGATGCGTACACGATTTTGAGTTCCGCATGTTATAATCCACTAAACGAAAACCCGCATGTTATAAATTATAAACCCGCATTTAATAAAAACATAAACCCGCATGTTCTAAGTGCTTCTGAGTTTGTGATCCTTTGAGTTTGTGATCCTTCCGGGTTAGGGATCCTTCCGAGTTTGTGCGACATGCGTGTTTTATGTTTTCGACATGCGTGTTTGCGGGATGTATGGGTTTCGACATGCGGATTTCGTTTTTGAGGTTTATAACGTGCGGAATTCTCATCGGGTACGCATCGTACGTTAAGGCCTACGTTAACTAACCCCTATATATAGAGAGGAAGTGTACTGTACAATTGGCATTAACGTACGATGCGTACGCGATTTTGAGTTCCGCATGTTATCATCCACTAAACGAAAACCCGCATGCTATAAACTATAAACCCGCGTTTAATTATAACATAAACCCGCATGTTCTAAGTGCTTTCGAGTTTGTGATCCTCCGAGTTTGTGATCCTTCCGGGTTAGGCCAGGGATCCTTCCGAGTTTGTGCGACATGTGTGTTTTATGTTTTCAACATGCGGATTTCGTTTTTGAGGTTTATAATGTGCGGAATTCTCATCGCGTACGCATCGTACGTTAAGGTCAATTGGACGTTAACTAACCCCTATATATATATTTGAATTAGTTGAGCTGGAGTGACCTACGGCTTCGCCTTTGTCCTGAAAGTTTGTAGTGTTTTAAGAAACTTTATGTTAGTAAGATGTTTAAATTCAGATGGGGAGTTAGTTACAGTTCTATGATTTCAGGATCTTGTTAGCACATCCTGATGAAGCTTTTTATGAATGTATGTAGCTATATTTAAATCTATTGATCAACTCTATGCAGGGTCTCACCCCTCAGCTTTGAATTGGAAGCTACTCTGAAGTTAGCAAGATTTCTTTGCAGGTATATTTTCAAAACTTCTTGTTTGTTATTATGCCTGCTGTAGGTTTTGTTTCGTGACTGCTGTGACTGTGATATGTTTATTGTTTTCATTTATGTGGGGACATCCAACTCAGTTTGGCATGATAGTGTAAATCTATCATATTTGTATAGGGTATACGAGGTTTTCTTCATTAAGAGGCAGATTTATTCATTTTGCAAACTGTGTCATTTCAAAGTTATTGTTTATCTTTTTTTTTGTTGTTTCTTTGTTGGTTTTCTTTTTTCGGACTTCATCTACCCCTCATTGCTTCATTCCCCTCATTGCTTCATTACTCTTTCATACCTGCTTTACTGTTTCTTTTTCTACTGTCTTTCTTAAATTATGGTTACGCGTTTTGGTATATCAACCTACTTTTTTTTTGTGTTTCAGACGTGAGCTGGCTAAGGAAGTAGTGGACCTTTTGACTGCTGCTGCAGATGGAGCGAAAGCTTTAATTGATGCAAGTGATAGACTGATATTATACATTGAGATAGCCCGTTTATATGGAACTCTTGGTTATCACAGGAAAGCTGCCTTTTTCTCCAGGCAGGTGGCTCAGTTATATTTGCAACAAGAAAACAATTTGGCTGCTATTAGTGCCATGCAAGTGCTGGCCCTAACTACAAAAGCATATCGTGTTCAAAGTAGAGCTTCTATTCCCAAACATGCTGTTTTCAATGTGAGTTTTTCATTCATATTTGTTCATACTCTCTTCATATGATGTATAATTAAAAACCAAAAGAATAGTAGGTAATTATATTCTGATTCTTGTTTTCATACAAGGATGTTGGGTCATCTATTGCTTATGGTGGAAAGATGCATCATCACTTGGTAGTTTCTTTATTTGAGTCACAATGGAGCACCTTGCAGATGGTTGTACTAAAGGAGATACTTCTCTCAGCTGTTCGTGCTGGAGATCCGCTTGCTGCATGGAGTGCAGCGGCACGTCTATTAAGATCTTACTATCCTCTAATAACACCTTCAGGTCAAAATGGGCTTGCAAGTGCACTCAATAATTCAGCTGAACGACTTCCTTCTGGAACTCATTGTGCTGATCCTGCTTTACCTTTCGTGAGGTAACTTTGCATTGAATGAATATCATTGTTCAGTTATAGGTATTGGTTGCTAAATATCATTTTTGATTATTAGGTTGCATTCACTTCCTCTGCATCCATCACAGATGGACATTATAAAAAGAAATTCTGCTAGAGAG